>NNCF01127774.1:149751-244469 GCA_002313205.1 Laupala kohalensis | reverse complement strand
TATATATATATATATATATATATATATATATATATATAATCACTAGTTATGGACTATGTTAACTCTGTGCTATTATTTACTAGGCTTTTAGTTAACAGTCATTGTATTGATTTTTTAGTTTTTATTTTTATACAGAAAACCTTTATGTACTAATAAATAAGCCCTGAAGATGACTTAATAAAAAGTGGAAACGTTGGCGATGTAAGAAGAATGTTTTTATTGTGGCCTAAACTCAAGATATCATTCTTATTGACACACGTGGTCAAGAATTTCGACCGACTTATTTCCATAAGGTTATTCTCCTGACGATAACTTGATTCGAAGTTGAAACGTTGAATATGTATGCTTAATATCTAATATTTGAAATTCGAAGTCTACGGTAAAAGTTCGTAAGATTAATAAACTAAAGTAATTGTCAACAAAAAGAAATGAAAATTTGGAGGGCTATGAGATAAAAATAGGTCTTATTAACAGTACCGTACCTACAATGGGCACTTATGAGACCCGGAGCGAAAATGTTTTTGAAGGTTCCCTATTCACACCACACGCCGGAGTGTTTACATGTTGTGTTAAGGATTACGTATAATATAAATTACGATCTGCTACTAGTCCCTTTACCGTTATAATAAAATTATAGTTTAATTTTTATTATTTTGGTAAACTCTCCGTGGAGGACGTCTCTTCACGATCCCCCGGCCCCTCACCGCACGACACTGCTCAGAAAAGAAGCCGCAATGGTAGGAGAGGTCTGTCATGCGGTAGGGTTGGCAAGTGGCGGAGTCAACACAACATCCAAACCATGAAAGATATGCGAGAAACTAACCGTGATGGAAAAAAAGAGTAAAAAGTCCCTGCCATGACTGTCAGGGATTCACAAAGTCTGTAAATAAATCAATAAATAAGAATAAAACTAGCTAGTTCTGAACGGATAATTCATGTTTGTACATCGTTACAGAAGGAAACAATCAAGAAAATAATATGTGAAATTTCTTAAGAAGTAATAGACAGTGCGCCCACTTTCTAATGACTGAGTTATACCTGCATTACGCGGCCAAGCGAGGACAACCTGACCCAGCGACCGGAGTGAAATATTAAAATGAAGAGGGGATCATGATGAAATTTCACAAAATGGAAGACAAGAAACGCAGAATAAATTTCCTAAAACGATGACGATAGATAGAGGGTATGCGTACAATAAATGAAAAATAAAATAACACCGCTCAATGTCTTAAACAAAGAAATTAAAAACGAATAAACAAAAAGTATGAGATATGAAGCAGGATCTCATCTATCCATCTTTTTCTGACCTTGTTTTGTTTCACAATTCCAAGAATTCCACTTATAGCCGAATGTCAAATAAATAAATATATGAAAACAGGCGTTTCCCCAAGGTCGACATAATTTGGTGTAACATGTATTTTTGAAGATGAAATACAGTAAATACACACCTCCCTTATTATCTTTATGAACATAGTTAGTTTTGCTTGTTTACTTTTTCTTTTATTACAAATCAACCTGTAAGTGGCACAGACTGGTTGTATAAGTGCGAGTAACCAAATGTTTTAAAACAAGCAATTTTTATACTTCCCACGTATGCAAGGTACAGGTATAAAGGCTATAATTTATCTATGGGATGCATAGTTCAAATAACATTCTTTGAAATATTGAAAAAAAATTAATATTGGAGATCCTCAAAGTAAGATTCAAATTATTACATGAAATTACTTTAAAATCAATGTTGATTGTACAAGTAGAAAATCCAATTAAATAAAGGTAAAATTTTTACGCAAGTATAATTTACACTTTTTATAAGAGTAAGTTCTTACTGGGTTTGCGTGGAATTTATTAATAAGATAAGCCTATAATATTTTCATAACAAGAGTTGAAAGGATATCAATAATCATGCAGCAGTATATCATTCCATTGATCAATCCTGGACGCCTCAAAAATACGTATATCATTATAGTAATCTGTCACGCATTGGAATCAACATCTCTGATAAATCGCAACCTTGAAGCGGCAATCTGAGAAAGATCACTTTTCTTAGCGATAAGGAAATAAAGAAACTAACAGAAATGACCTTCTAGAAATGATTGCACACATCAAACTCAACCAAATCATCGTAAAAGAGGTACTTTACACGGGATTTTAGTTGTTGAGAAAATACTAGCTTCAACACGTAGAATGAAGTTCTTAAATGAAATACGATCCCTTAATTTTTAAATTAATGTTTTTATGTCATTTTCGCAGAGATTACACTTTCAATTTATCATCAAGTGCAATCAAATGTGGCTAATGTCTTCAAATATATTTTTGCGTATAATTTACAAATATTACAGATAAGTTTCATTAAAATGTATGAAACAAAATGTAACGTTCGGGAAAATGATGATACTAACTTAAGGTCGGGTGATATATTTCACTATCCTAGATTTAGAAACGGAAGTAAATACTGAAATTAATAACATGAGTACAGAATATGGAAATCAAAATTACGTACTCACGTTTTACATCATTTCACGTTCAGTAGTTAAGTTGCTATGATAACATTTCTTACACCTGATAAAGGCCCCAACCAAGGATCAAAGCATTGTGGCAACAAACACACTGAACGGTCCAAATAAGATCGTATGATATACTTCACTATTCAAGATTTAAAAATGAACATACATTGTATAATTATTTACTTTCCATCAATGTATATCGATATAAAAAATTAAATGACGTCAAAATTAACTCAAAACACTCAAACCTCTACAAAAAAAATCAGTCTAGAGCCACTTTGGAGTTGAACACCACTGACGAAAGCTCAAGAATTTTCAAAACTAGTTCCACAAGACGGGTAACAATTAGCATCTCATCCTACGAGACAAATTTAACCACTCCTCAGCTGTCTCATGTGGGTCGAAACAACCCGTCTAACTGACAGATATTGGTTCCGTGACATGGCAGGTGCCAATGGATGTGCAAGGCAACAGACAAACAGCTGTCAGTGCAGATATACAGAAAAGAAGCGTTAATGGAACCCGTATTTATCAAGATGTAGATTATATACAAAATACTACAACATAAAAATAAAAACAAAAAATTCATGTTCCTCCTCTACTTATAGAATTTTAGTACCCAGCAAGATTTGTCTTTTAAAACGAAGTGATTTGACATCGGATTAGTCCGCATTGGCATGTCATATCATGCACTTATTTTGAAAATCCAAAATTACAGCAGGGGCGCCCAAAAGAACGAATGGAGGGTTATTTTGGATTATAAAATTATTAACGTCCAGTCATAATAATATTTATTTTTATTCAAAAGAACTTGGGAAGATGTGTACGAACAAAGTTAACTGACCTTCCAAAACATGTGTCCTACACACACAAATTCGAAAGTGACACAGTACGTGTTGATTGAATGAGCCTCAGCCGACGTATTGGAAATATTTCAAAATATTTCATCAACACAGCCAATGAAATTCGATTCCAAATGTTTTCATACAAACATCGTGGTAAAATTACGTCGTAAGCAATCTCATATTCCATGGACCAACTTAATGGACGTAATAATTTACTGCAAAATTAGGGAAATATTATAACCCATTATATTATATCAGAATACGCGAGTAATTAATTACATTTTTAGTATTTTCGTTATTTAATAAGGGAATAATAATAATAATAAATTTATTGTCAAAAACAGTACGAACTGCGTATGACCACGTGGAGGACAAACTAATTTACTCTCCGGAAGCAAGCAAGGGACCATCCCATCAATTCCGATCAAGGGCCCTATGATTAATGGTAACTCGGAGAAAAACAGTATGTTCTTAAAAAGAATTCTCCCATTTTAAAAAAAATTTCTTCCTATAATATGACCATCGTCTTCCACAAGAACCAATACTCACCATATGACGTGTAAGGTGAAGAGGAACACACCGGGCACCACGAGGTCGTCACTGCCTACGCTCCAGCGTCGCCGAAACACCACGATGCCCGGCATGGTGACTGCAACAGCGGCAGCGGCTTGACACTTGCCCAATCACCAGACAACCCAGACACGACGTTCGTCTCGCGTAGCCTCAGCTCGAGACAATCGCACGCACTTCGTGACCCACACACGCGTTCCGGGCGCTCTCCTGCCCAGCCACCCAGTCGGGTCCGGCCGACCGACCGACGGGCCGCGTACACAAACCGCTTCCGCTAGAACCCCCGCGACGGCGACGCGCCGTACGCCGGCGGTGCACTGAACGGGAGCCGGCTGGCGACGGCGCGGTGACCTCAGCGCTCCCGGCGGCGCGCCGACGAAGCTCGGGTTGCAGCCCGCGCGCGCGCGCGCGTTCGCGTATCCGCCCTTCGCGACCGGCGAGCAGCGCGGCGCGCTCGGTGCCTCGGGCCAGCAGCGTCGATAAGGTGCGCGCGCTTCCCCCCGCTTTTTGTCCCCGGCGGAAGACCTCCAGGGCGCCCGGAAGTAATTTAAGGGAAATGCAGATTTGTTGCAAGAGGGACATTTCACGTAAATCTGAAGACCCCGAAATAATTGATTAAAACCTGCAATAAACTGAAATAATACAGTGAAATGCTAAAGTCTTGGCTATTAAGGACATCTCATATTACCTATGTAACCAAGGTAATAAGTTAGATAAATTAAATACTTACAAACACTCAGTTAATTTTTTTTTCTATCTAGTACACTAATTATATATTAATTTGACTTGAATTGTTATCTCATTATTGTAGCAGCGAATGTAAGCACGCTCATGTCTATATTTTATGTAGACACATAAGTTGTATAGAGGTAAGATTTTTGTTTGGGTTTTTTTCTTACATTAAAAATTATTGTTATTCCTAATTATTCCTAGTTATTCCCATATAAATTAATTAATTTAAATGTGTTTAGTTTTTAGTTACTAAATGTGTTTTGTTTAAGTTACTTGAAACGCGTCTTGGATTTTTTGAAAATCCAAGAATGAAAAATAAAACCTTACCTCGGGATACGGATATTCCTGTCGCTCCTCTTGGAGCATAGAGCTTCCGTGAAAAACTTCCATCGGGTCCTGTTGTTGGCCAGCTTCTTTACTTCATTCCATGTCTTTCCCATTCCCAGGCATTCCTCCTCGATCGTCCTCTTCCAGATCTTCTTCGGACGGCCAAGTTTTCAAGGTCCTTGTGGGTTCCAGTCCGGTGTCGTTATTCTGAATGGCTCCAGTAGGTTTCCTTAGGGTATGTCCTAACCAACGCTACTTACTCTCCTTTACCTGTATTTCAATTGGCTGCTGGTTCGTTACCTCCCATAGATCTTGATCCGGCCATAATCGATTGGTAATACGTCGTAAGCAGCGTTTCAAGAAGACTTGCAGTTGGTTATTAGTCTTCTGCGTGACCTTCCAGGATTCACAGCCGTAAAGGAGAAGGGGCTTAACATTTGTATTAAAAAGTCATAGCTTTGTCCTCCTAGAGATGTTCCTGTTCCTCCAAACAGGATACAGCTGGACAAATGCACCATTTGCTTTTCTAATGCGGCTCTTGACTTCCTCTTCCGCTCCTCTAGTTGCAGTGACAATACTCCCCAGATAAAGGAAGGAGTCAGACGAAGCGTGTCGCACAACGACCTTTCAATGCCAACCTGGTGCTCACCCTTCCTTTACCTATCCCATCTTCCTAGCACCTATCCATAAATCCTTCCACCTACTGCCTTGTAGGAGGGGGAGGGATCCTCAAAGGCTAAGGGAGGCAACCCCGATAGAAAACAGCAAGCGAGGTTGGAGGCTTAGGTGACAGCCCCACCACCAAGATCGGTCTGCTGTGGGCTAATAACTAGCACAGTCAACCACTATTAAATAAACTGAAGTGAAACGCAATAAGACGGAGAAGAAGTTGACAACTTTTGGCATGCAACGGAAAACGAGAGTTGGCTTTTGGAACGTCAAACTTTAAAATAAAACTTTATAACGAACTTTAAAAGAGAGCAGTAGATTAAGGTAATTGGATAAGCGGATGGAAGAATACAGGCTGGACATTCTTGAGTTAAGTGAAGCACGGTGGAAAGATTTTGGAGAAGTACAAACTCTTAGCAGGAACGCTTTCCTGTATTCTGGACAAATGGGGGAAGATGCTGAATATAAAGAAGGAGTAGGATTGCCATTGAGCAGGATACAGAAGTACAACTTAATTTGGGCAAATAAAATTTCATCCGCACTTCATATTAAATTAAATTTACATAATTTTCTATTACACTCTGAAGAATAAATATAATTGGTACAGGAAACTAGAATTAAAATAGGGAACAGAGAAAGACCACAGCATTCCAAGGTTTTCCCCTAAAGCTGTGCTGATGTTACGGCAGACGAAAAAGGTAAATTTTTAATACAATAAAAAAATAAACAAAATAATATTATATTCTGTAAAGTTTTTTTTAAATGTGGCATATACAGGAATAAATAATTAACTTTGTTTAATACTTCTTGAGATAAAATAAACAAGAATTGAAAAAAATGCAAATCACAGGAAAGACATAAACAAGGAAAGGAATGCGAGAAAGCTGTCGTCAGTGGTTGATCCCAGATTTTTGCAAGATGGGCGTCTACCATTACATTTCTTAATAGTTTTAAATCATGATGTAGTTTGAAGAGCATGAACTGCAACATATAATAGTATGTTTCATTTTCCACTGATTCCATATAATTCGCAAAGATACAGAACAGAAAACACTTTAAGGTAGTACTAGCGTAGATAGAAATAAATCACTAAATTATCTTAAATCGGCGTAACACGCACTTATTGTGCTTTCAACTAGAAAAACATACCTCACCGACCATTTAAACAAAATAATTGCAATTATAATTGATGATGTAATGCTTTGCATCTTATGGAGGAAACACTTCTTTTTAAATAAATACTAAGGTTTAAGTCAGGAAAGTGATGAAAAATTACTTTGATTTGTAGTACATCTTCCGCAGTATTTTTTACATCACTTTTATCTGTAGGTCACCGGACATTTGAGAAAGTTATTTCATATTTTCTGAGGTGAGATGCAAAAATCACGAAACCATTGAGCTCTGTCGCCATGTTTGTACATGCTCCTATGCATTTCAAATGAGTCAAGCGAGTTCCTGAATATTATGTACTATACTATTAACTGATAGATACAAATTAAATCACTTTTTTTCTTCGTTATTATTCATATTTTTGTTTTAAAACAGTTAGACTAATAACAAAGACAACAATTATACATCTCCGTGATTTCATCATCTTGGGGTGCTGGTCCCCCTTTAAATACGGGACCTAAGTAACGTTTTCCTCGACGTTTGGACAGCACGACAGTATTCCAAAACCTACGTTGGGGGAGACGAATGTGTTTTATTCTGTCAAAGTCTCGGGACTTACTCAGGTACAAAGTGTACACCCATTCCAGTGCTCAAAGTCACACTCAATAAATCGACGTGCGACCTAGCGTTGAGACATTAGAACAACGCCTCGCTCACATTATCACAATCGCTATTGATTCCATTCTCCTGCTTTGTATGGTAACTCCTTCACAACGCCAGCATGAATTACTAATATCATTACAGTACGTCAACCCAATAATCATCTTCAATTCACCGTTTCAATATTATACACGACCATTAACAGACATTAGATTGATTTTTATTAATGTTTTACCAACAATTCGACTTTCGATTAAGTCTTAAGACATGTATTACACAAATATACATTACTTCCTCAGCTTAAGATTGTAGAGCTGTACCTAGTTTTAATTCCATTTAAAACCCAGTTCTACCATTTTAGTCCAGTGATGTTTATAATTTATGTCTATATTCGTACAATCTTTTCAAGTTCTTAGCTTTTGTGGTGAATAAATAGTGAATTACAGAATATTCGCAGTACATACCACAGATAGTTTGGAGTATCCAAAGTCTTTCGTTTGAGTACAGACACGCATAAGCATTCTCGCTAAATTTTCCATGCCGGACAACGCTTAAGTGAAATACATTTCATGATATTCATAAGGATCTTCTAAAAGTTCTTTATAAACAGTATTCAAAGTTTTACTCTGTGGTGGCACACTAGGAAAATTGACCAGGGCACGCAACATGTAACCAGTCCATGCGACAATTCAACCCCTCCTGTCTGGAAATTCCCCCCTCTCGTTCTTATTATTTTTTGGTTTATTAATATTCTTAATGACGTGATTCCCTCAGAAGTGTACATTAGTAAAGTATGTTCCCTCAAATGAATCGTGATGACGAAATTTGAGAATATTTTCTGAGTTAAGAGGTATTTCCAAACAAATTTCAAAAGTAAAAGGTGTTGAAGTTTTAAAATATTAATTTTTTAGCTGAAGAAATTTTTTAATTGGAGAAAGAAGTTGCTTGACATTTTATAACGTATTTTCTAAATTTTTGCAGAGCAGTCTTTAGCGACGGCATTTTTATACCCATTGTTTCTTAAAAAATCTAATTTTTTTTAACTTTGTGATAATTTTACCTGTTACAGGTGAGAGAAACAATAGTTTATCTAATCACGTTTAACGTGTATTTCGATCCCATAACAGTCTAAAAAGCTCAGATTTTACCGAAAGTTTATTTTTGTATTGGTTTTATGTTAGCTATATGAAAAATTAAACTTAAGGTGATTTCAATCGAACATTGAAATCTGGAATGCTATCAGATTTTAACGAAAACCTCTCTGGCGGTAACATAGGGCTGTTACGTCTCGATGTATCTACCAAAAAATCTATCTCTCTGATACCTGCATAATGAGTGGAAATACCTGGAAGAGATCGTAAGCATTTTTTAAATTTGCATCCAGATTTATACTGGTATAACGCAAAAAAGAGATGAAGGAAGATTGCAACATCTAGATTTTAATGACACGAGGAATCATCCATAAAATACATTCGTTTTGAGGAGGGGGGTGTTCCCATCGTTAGTTATATTGATGTAGGTATCGAAAAGTAAATGATAAATTTTGATCACAATGATAAAAGTTTTATTATATATTGTTACTTAAAATAATTTTATTTGATCATTTACTAATTTAATTGATAATACTAATACATTTACTATTAAAAAAGCAACTACTGCGTACGACCACGTGGAGGACAATAAAATAATGTGTTAAAAAAATTATCGGAATTCTCGACACTACAAATTACATTCACGTGAATTACTAAATATTCTGAAATCTGTGTCGTATTCGAGGACAGCTCTATGAGAACGAGGAATACAAAATGTTACGACACAATGATGGGTATGTGACCGCACGATAACGTCTGCTTGCAGACGCCAATTCACTCACTCTTCCCTTATCACGATGGTTGCCCTCGCGATCGAGGCTGCTGCACCTCGTCACTCTCCTCCCTTCGCGTAAATTTCCAAGAGTCCATTCAGTACGTAGCCGTATATTGTAGTTAGTGCCGAATTAAGGAAGTTTGGGCCCCATCGTGGTCCGGGTTTTTGTCCGGTTTTCCTTCGGATAGAGACGGATTTTTATGGACTCGCTGGTTCTTGTCTATTGAAATAATAAATCTTGAATTCAGTGTTATTTTAATACTTACGATTTATAAACACTCTTTTCTGAACACTCTATAGTTTGATAATAATACGTACTTGCGAAAAAAAAAATTGGGTTAAATTAAAAATTTGTTGATATTCTATTAGTATTATGACACGTAGCTAATCTTATCCAGGAGTTCGTTTTCGAATCCGCCTCTACCTAAGGTCCCTTCATCAGAATTGATGGGATGGTCCCTAGTTTGCTTCCGGAGAGTAAATTAGTTTATTGTCCTCCACGTTGTCATACGCAGTTTGTAACTGCTCTTTTGACAATAAATTTATTATTACTATCTGTTTCTAAAAAACAATATACTCGAGTTTGACATGCCGATGTACTTTTTGGGATTAGTGCAATCGTATTTTGAAGATAGATTTATATATTTGAAATTAGGACATGCAAGCATTATTAGAGGAATTACTGTGGAATGTGCTCACGGATCGGATAGTGGTCCCTTGTAATGGAGAGTGCTTATGGATCGTGTGTTGTGGTCTTTAGAAGAAAGTGGCATAAATTGTGTAGGCATAAATGGTGATGATCTGGTGTTGGTTGTTGGGGGGCATTCACGCCGACATTTAGGAGAGGAAACACAGCGGGTCTTGAATATGTGTAAAGAACAACCTCGAGACCAGTGAAGGAAATACTCGTACCACATGGTTTGGCAACCCTGTTCCAAATAGGCGTATTATTAAAATAACATCGCATGGTCAGAAAATAGGGTTGGTAAGGAATATTCGTTCTTTAGGATTGCTCATAAATGAGAGGTTGGTATATACTGAGCATATAACGAATACAGTACAACAAGTAAAGAAGATCTTATATAGTATGATTCGTGTTGGAATCAGTATACGACGACCAGCGATTGGCTGATTGTACACAGGAGAGTTACGACATAAACTATTATATGGTTGAGAAATGGGGACATCGTACACGAATATTACGGCGGTATTTTGAACGAAAGATGCGCACGATGGAGAGACAGGCCAGGGAAAAGTTTCCACAGATACCCTCCAAGTTGTAACAGGCACACTTCCTATAGACTTAACAGATCGTGAAGGTGAAGAATCGGTATTTGTTGAAACGTAGAGGGGTCATTACGATAAGTGGAGAGGAATTACAACAGACGGATAAGGCGGTTCGACGGAGGTTAACCTATACTGAACGGCTGGCAGATGAGATGGACAAAAAGCACAGTGGGTGACATATAGTTACGTCTCGAAGGTGGGCTATGCACGAAATAACAGAAAATGATTTCAGCGTAATAAAAGCCTACTTAAATATGTACCACGACATGGAAATATCTGCAGCGATTAGGTGAGGTAGATGACGGCACGTGTGCTTGTATACAGGATGTTGAGACCACGACACATATCGCGAGACTATGAAATCTTCGGAGCAGAGAAGGCGCGGTACATCCGGCATTATGCGCGACGGGATATGTTACATCTACAAAATGTGCAGGTAGTAATAGAGACGGAGTGGAAATATGTACTTTTTACGGACTTGGTTACGGGTATAGAGCATGTATGAAGAGCATTGCAATGTTAGGTGTAGTTATATCGTACGCCTCCTCGTTGGCGGGGACGGGAACGCGGCTAAGTTGCGTAGTGGTAAAGCGCATATATGAACAAAAATGAGAGTCCCTCTATTGCGAAAGCTATGAAGACAGTGGGGCTGATACAGGAGAAACAAATACTTAATAAAATACTCAGAAAACAATTTGAAACTCATACTTTATAACGCAGAATTAAATAAGCTAAAATGTAATGTATTATTAGCTGTATTTTAACTGATAAGAAATTTGAACCGAAGGTTCAAACTCAAGACAAGAACTCAAGCTTTCTGAAAGCGATAGTAGGCATTTACTCATTTAGAAGCCCTCTCCCCCCGAAATTGATGTGTCATCCCTCCTCTAAAAAGACTACTCACGAAATAAACCAACGATAAACATTTTTACAATGGTTTATATATTCATTTTTTATTTTATTTTTCCGTTTAATTAACATACATAAATCGACAAATTAAATGAAACACAAACGTGGAAGGGGCATAAAGACCCTGTCCAAAAATTGTAATTCATTGTATTATTGGTTACCAGTTAACCAATTACATACACAAAAATCAGAACAATGTGCTTGGGCACGTACAGCTTGGTCGAAAAGACCGAAATCAAATTAGTTGATTTTGAACCTTTATTGCTTAAAAATCATTCGTCTGACCACGGCCGCGCAACAACGCTTTAATATGATATAAAGACACTTATTGTTTCAAGGTCAACTTAATTTGAAACTGATCTGATGTGAAATAAAAATGCTTTTTTATCAAATTATCACAACGGTTTCTCGATTCTCTGTGGTCGTAAAAGAACGAAATTGGTCTTATTATGAAGCCGATGATTCCGTGGGCTAAAATTAAAGCAATATTTTAACTACGTGTCATCAAATATTTCATATTGATTTATATTTTTTGTCTGTGCGCAAGCAGCGCGGGTGGCGTAGCGAGCGGCGGGGATTGTGCAGTGCTACCGCGTTGACCGGTTTGCTAGGCGCAAACTATACTTGGAATAAACGTATCGGACACTCCCGTGCCCTTCATTGACTCTATTGTGTTAAACTTGAATGGCGATTCACCTAAATCATCTGACACTGATTATGAAGACAATGACTAAATTCTCAGATGGTTTGTAAATATGTGAATATTTTACATATATTAAAATTCTAAATATGAAGAGTGCTCAGGAAAGATAAAACTTTGTCAATAACTTGTACCTAGTAGACAACGGCTATACAACATTTTTCTTAATACCTGCAATAAAATTTACAGTATTATATGCGCTTTGACTGAAGTCAAGTAGCCAACTATTCACGAAATTTGGAAATATTCACCAAAATGTCCTAATTAATTAATAATTCATTCCACTGATATTTTTATATTGGATGAGGACAATTATTTTGTGATTTTAAAACTTGATAATAAAAAATTTAAACCCTCGTTTGACTCTTTCTTTGACAATTGACGTATTGCCTTTAGTCACGTGATGCGGTTGCCAATTCCGTAAGAACAGAATTTTCCAGAGTCTTTGGTGAATTATTCTTGAAAATGCGCCGTAAGGTATGAAAATGTTAACATCATTGCATTCCTATTTCATCGCCACTGGATAGAGAATGGTTCAAACTATCATTTACATTATTATTTTTTGGTGGGGGGAGGGGGGTACTTAAGGTGGGACCAGTTCTCCATGTTAGTCAAATCTCCGATATGTATAATTGTTTTCTTTATTATTATTCTAATTGTTTAAAATCACAACAATATAAATAATAACGAAGAAGAAACATGCTTTAATTTGTATCTATCGGTTAATAATATCGTACAAACAATATTTAGGAACTCGCTTGACTTGTTTGAAATGCATAAGAGCATGTACAAACATGGCGGTCGAGCACGATGGTTCCGTGGTTTATGCATCTCACCACAGAAAATGTTCAATAGAATTCTCAAATGTCCGGTGACCTACAGATAAAAGTGATGAAAAAATACTACGGAAAATTAACTATAAATCAAAGTAAACTTCCATCACTTTCGTGATTCAAAAGTTGGTCATTTTATGAGAAGAATTTTTCTCTCCATAAGCCGCAATACATTACATTACACCATCGATTATAATCGCAATCATTTCATTTAAATGGCCGGTGAGGTATGTTTTTCAAGTTGAAATCACAATAAATACATGTCACTCTGTTTATTTATGCCGATTTAAGATATTTTTGTGATTTAATTCTGCCTACGCTAGTTGCACCTTAAGTCTAGTCGCTCTGACGCTCATAATACCTAGCGAGCGGCAGGGCTTAGTAACGATGTAGCGAATGGCCCCGAGCGAGCGGCGGGGATTGTGCGGTGCTGCCGCGTCGACCGGTTCGCCACGGGGAAACTACTCTGGAAGAAATGTATCGGACACCCTTAGAAAATAGAAAAATCATTCTTGGGAAAGTGATTCGGTTATCTGAATTACCTGACAGTCCTTATGAAGACAATGACTAAATTCTCAGTAGGTTTGTAAATTTGTAAATATTTTACGTATATTAAAATTGTAAATATGAAGAGTTCTTAGTGGAGTAAAAACTTTGTAAACATCGTAAATAGTAGGCAACGGGCGTACAACTAGCATACCATCTTTTAAACCTGCCATTGGTGGTTCAAAACCCTAATGAGAAAAGGTGATGGGAAATGGTAAACATTAATTTTTTTAAATATAAATTAGAAGAAACCGATATATTTTAACATAAATTATAATAGTAATGCATGTTTGCTACTGCGATTCTCGGCACTCACGCGCGGTGAGAGTCCAACGCGGCAACGACGCACGGGGTTATTCATCGCTACAAACACTACACACCCGTGAAAGTTTTATACTAAAGAAAGAAGAATTACTTAGGGCAAAAGCTTCATGACAAGACAATTTCCTTCTTTTGGGACAACCCAGAACCGAGAAAAGGTTAGTGTGGTAATTTGATAATAACTATTTTTATTTCACTACAACTCAGTTTCAAACTCGGTAAACCTGAAAACAATAAGTGTCTTTAGGTTATATTAAAATTTGGTTGTGATTGGTTTTTAAACAATGAATTTTCCAAATCAGCGCTCCGATTGAAAGAGTGGAAAATCCTGCAATTTTTACACCTGCAATAAAATTTAAATAGAATGCAGAAATAGAATGCATTTTTATTTTACGCTGATAAACGCAGAATGAGGAACGCAAAATTTTGGTGTAACTCATTTTTGGGAGAAGCAACGGGTTGACGTTCCATGAATGCGCAAACTCGAGAATCAAGCCTTTCTTTCACGACAGTAGATGTTATCGATATTGAATGTGGGGTCGAATGGTTCTAATGCCCCGAAGGGCTCTAATGACCTTGACGTTGGCGAACCCTAAGGCCTCAAAGAAAAAAAATCTAATGTCCCGTTGACGGGGTAAAAAGGACCGACCAATGGGGTAAAAAGAACTAATAAAACTGTACCTTCTCTCTTTAAGATTTTTATGTCTTACTCTAAACTCTAATCAGCGTGAATCCAGTTGTTGATATACTGAAGTTATAAATTCGACAAATTGTGAGAAACTGCTGAGAAGAAACCAAACAATACCCCCGTAGGACGTTCGATAACTATATTTAGTTTTAAAATATTTACAATCTTGGGACTCCCAGTAAATAATTATTTATTTTATGACATTTCAGATGCTTAAAATTACTAAATTTGCCCATTTTTGTCTTAACTCGATGACAATATTTAATTCTCAGTTTTTATAGTTAACTCCCGCAATAGGTCATTTTCGACCCTTTGACTGTCCATCAGCCATTCCAGACACTCTGACTCACATTAATGAGTAGAATGTAAAATTTGTAATACTAACTACATATTTTGACAAGATAGTAGTATTTTTTAATTGTTAATTTCGTTTTTCGATGACTAAGAGAGTTATTAAAAAAATAACAGTTCTGCTTTTAATATTGCTCCTTACATAAAAGGAAAGTACACAAAAATTCAATTATGTTCTTGAATGAGTTGTGGGGCTGTCAATGTAAACCTAGTAGCCCGAGAGCTAATATTAGAGTGAACAGGGTCTTTACTTCGGCTTTTAAAATTTCTATTATAGAACAAATTATCGATACAGTTAAGTCTATTACAAACACTGAAAAACCTTCTTGGAGAGGATTCAATGAAATTACTTTTACTGACGTACTAACCGCACAGTTATCTTTGAGTTCGCCATCGTTCCATAAATCCAAATAATCCTCCCTCTCCATTATCCCAGCTTCTACTAATTGTTGATTTTCGGTGTGTGTACCCAACCTTTCCGGAGAGCAAGAGAAAAATAAACTGGAGACAAAATACATTCTTTTGCAACATGTCGAAAACCCAAATCTACCAATGCTGCACTGGAGTTATATGCTATTATAGATTGCACTTTGACATAAAATTTGTGTTTTGAAATGTCTTATACTTCTTCCATAGATCATACGTTATATCTTCATAGTCACTAGCATTGAGAAGCAAATCACGGATGTCTGGATAAACAAAGATTTTGTCAAAACTAGCACTGATTTGCTCAAGTGTATCAATTTCATGATCACGCCTTTTTACTGTTAAATTGCTAGTGAAACATGCAGATAAAGCGCTCAGAAATGTAAGGCTAAACACGCTTGCCCAAACCATTACGCTAGGTGAAGACGTTTTCACTGAATTTGGAAGAAGAATACTTACAACATCGGTAAAAACAACATCTAAGGGTTGTTTTGAGGTAACTTTTCGAACAACTACGAATACAATGAGAGAGAATCCACACGTCTATGTTGGGGCGACGGCTGCTTCCCACGTTAGGGGGGAGAACCTGTTTCGTCCGACTATAAGGGGAGCTGACTAGAAAGGAGGTGGGAGATACCCTAATCTTATAGAACTAGAGACAATAGAAAATGAGTATAAACAGCCTCATTCTCAGCATTGACAGGCATAGCTTTTATTACCCGATTCACCAAAGAGTGCAGCGAGCGGCGGCGTGGAGCGTCCGGCGACGAAACAGAGCGCATGGCGAGTCTTGTGCAATATTGTGAAGTTGTGACTTCGGTAAAGATAGTGTGAGAAAGTAGGTTCGACTGAGACAGTTGATGTGAATTCAGGCGGAAAGGAAACGAGGTAGGAAAAATTCGGAAGATCGTGAAAGTCTATCCTGACCGAGAAGGAGTGTTGTAGGAAATTCGGTAGAGACCGTTCAAGTCAATTCTAACCGACAAGGCGGAGTGGAGTCACATCTCTCTCTCTCTCTCATATACCTCTACTCTCTCCCTCTCTCCTCGCGTGCGCGAATGTCTCGCGTATTTATATTGTGGTCAGCGTTCAGTCAGTAGTTCTGTATCGTTTAGGTAAGCGTTTCTGATGCGCGGGACATTTGTGTCCGCTTCACGATATCCGTTTGAATGTACATTTCTTTTCCCAGAGTATCCCAAGTTTGTACTGTTTGCCTGATACCTTGGGCTTCTTCCGATATATATGCGGGAAGAATTTCGACAATATAGTGAAGATTGTTTGTATATTTAGCTATTTCGTAAATTATTTTGAAATCTCGACCTTTCGTCTCAGCATATCTATCAGCATTCCATACACTTCCTGTTCTCGTGGCGATGGGTATAGCATACCGCATTTTTAGCGGAGTATTTCCGTGTTTCGGCAGGAGTTTTATTACGCACAGGAGTTTCATTACGCAAGTCCATGACTAATCCTAATAGAACGTTCTCTTTTCTCGAGTCAAAAATGAGGGTTCATGGCAAGTGAATGAGTCGCCAAGAACATCCACAGAAATAAAAACTTATAACTCATATCAGAAGTTCTACGTCGCCAACTTCCACATATAATGTATTCTGTTAATTCCAACCAATCCCGTATTAGCGAGACGTCCATCACTTTGGAGACTTGACTAACGTAACTTTCACCCACATTTCTCAAAAGTATTTCACCTTTGCTCACAAGGAACGTGTTAAAAGAAAAGGTATTTACAAAATCAGATTCCGTCACGTTGCTAACAACGATTAGTAATAAGCGCGCATAATTTCAAAACATTGTCACTCAAGTACGTTGTGACATACCTGAGAGGAGAATAAATATTAAAGTAAAGTATCAGAGATCCCACAATTCTTCCAGCAATCAATATGCATAAACACGCGACATCATTCAGTTTTTTTAGAACAAGAGGTTGCAATAGTTTGCGCCACCCTACTAATGTCGATCTCTTTGCCGCCCGTAATTAGTTTGAGCTAGTAGTTTTATTTTATGTCTGTACGATTGCACTATCATCATATCATTAGTGTATGATAAATCGTAGGGGCTCAGAAAGATTTGTAGGTTAATTAATTAACTTTTAAATATAATACTAGCTGATTACCGGGCGTTGCTCGGCATTTTTCTTAAACTAATCTTCTTTTACTCAGAAAAAAATTAAATTTATTTATATTGCAAGATCAAAATAGTTGTACTTATTGGTTTTTAAAAACTTGTACAGCCTGTTCCTAATTATTCGTATTCATAATAATACAAATTACAAAAACTGACTGTATACACGACAGCATCTCTTCTTAGCCGCGCCGGTCGAATTTTCGCTTCCGCGGCATGACGCGGGTGCACCATTTCATTAAGATTCTTGTAAAATAAATACTGTTTGTCAAAATTGAACGATTAAACGACTTTTTTACCTTTGCGATATGCACAAAACAAATAATCCAAATACAATTTATTGAATTTTTCCTTCTTGAATTGAAATATTTTAACGCTTCTATTTTTTTTTAACTTTTTTGTTGAGCTCTTTGAAGGAAACAATATTGCCATTCATGGTTGTTGCCTTTCTCTATCCGTTTAGGCAGCGTAAGCAGAAATAACTCTCTTTTCCCACGATTTTATTGACATTTAATTTCAAAAACTGTTTTATGTTTCTTTTCACACATTAAAAGAATAGAAGTTAACCTATGTTCATCCTGGGCATCTAAACAATCTCCTTGCAAAACTTCATCACGATCGGTTTAGTGGTTTAGTCGTCATTAAGTAAAAACAGACAGACTCAGTTTCGCTTTATGCATTTATATATTAGTGTGGATATGGATTTCAACAAATTGCAAAATACTGTATCTTTATTTTATTTTTTTTAACCACAGGTGTACATGAAAACGTTCACTGAGTGCGGGGAGGGTCTCGTCTCTATGGTGACATGTTACGAAGAGGGGAACAAACATTGCCCATTTTGGCGAACGTATTTCATGGACGACCCCGAGTAAAATTGTTTTTTGTCATTAACAAATATTACACTCAACTAAAAAATTAATTATCTCTTAATCGTTGTTTACACATTTATAAGAATACATTCTCCTTTACATATTGTCATTAAACCGGGAAAATTAGTTTGTTCAATAATCCAATTTATGTCTTTAAAAAACTCATCAACAAAGAAACTTCAAACAATTCGAATGAACGGTGAACCTGTTTTCAATGAACCACGAATCGCGTACCCCAAGCTCACTCGTCGAAGACAAAGAGTGAAAAGGAAAACCAGCGATTCTATTTCTGCGAGAGGAAATTTGCACAAGGTCGATGTGTGTTTTTCGTCTCTTCGCTTTGGCGTTTACAAAATAGGGTTTACGACTACAAGAAATCTCGAAATACAATACACCATACTGCCCGCAGTCTTAACATAAGTATTATACCATTGAGTTTGTATCTTGTGTATAGAAATTCATTGATTATACTTAAGTACGAGAGTCGAATTAATTTTGTTCGGGAAAACGGATCAGGTCATCATGATCGCTCTTCCACCACCTCGCTTAATTCTTAATATCAAAACATCCAATATTTCAAGATAAAAACATTACTTCCCACAATTAAGTGCAACAGAATATAATACAAAAATCCTGCACGAAGTAAAACAGTATTTCACAGAAATGAAGTAAAGCAGATGCATGCAAAACGATCATAAATAAATTGTAATAATGAAATAATAATTATACAATATGTTCATAAACAATTTAAAAAGCTTGGGGAGGGGATAAGGATACTTGAATTAATTTCAAACACAATTTACTTCGAAAAATGTTAACAGATTGCGAAATATCTTGAAATGAACATAAATCCAGCACTTTATTAATTGTTTTCAAAAATGTATTTTTGTTTAAATTCTACATTTGATTGGAACGCAGTAAGTTCAGTTGGCTCAAGACACGATGAAGGAAAGACACTAGAAAACAGCGTTACCAACTCCTCGGTAAGTCTCCTGAGGGACTCAAAAAAGTTGATTGTTGTGGGAAAACGCTAAAAATTATTCGGTAGTGGAAGTAGTCTCGAAAACAGACTCTCAATTGATTCCTCTTAAGAGGGGAATGGTCTTTTCTATTTCTCTAATCCTTTCTGCTAGGTTTCTTTAATTAATTTTTACGAAATGTCGGGATGAAGAAGAAATCGTTTATAAACTACGTTTTGAGGNTTTTTTTCCCCCCCCCCCCCCATCCGCCGACCCATCGTGTCAAGCTCGATATACCAAACCCCTTCTTAACGTGACATCCCCCTCCCGTCAATAAGTCATTATCCCCATCCCATCATGACATGAAAAACCGTAATTAGGTGGGAATATAATCCTTCGTACATTTAAGAGGATTATAAAATTCAGAGTGTCCCGCGGAGAATGTGGTGGGTAAGGGACTTGTGGGAAAATTTGACTCAATCGAGACAATTTTTGAACATCAATGATATACCAAATGTAACGTGACGCATTCTAAAATACCCCCGGACCCCCTCCACGAACCGTCACATTTTGCCAACTCCACCCTCTTCAAGACCATGACGTAAACTATGCCTAATGGTCCATTTATTCACTAAAGCAGTTAAATTATTGATAGTTAATATATTGAACATACATCATTCCACTCTCTTGAAGAAGGCTTGACTTTTATATTCGCTCATTTGCAGTGTAAACAATCGTGTTATATATTATTTGGAACCCCTTAATAAAAAATTCTCTAAGAATAAAAAATTATTTTCCGCATTTCCTTCAACTGTAGGCAGATTTTATGTATTCGCTTTCTATGGTCTGTCATTGGAGAGGCAGTGTCACTATTACAGTGGTTAATATTCATCTCAAATTCAGAATTATTTAATAGTTACAATCTATTTATTTATATTTTTCGAATCATTAAAAACAGAGATAAAAGTACGAATTTGTTCAACAAATTCTTAGAATTCTATTAAACAAATTTTTGGGTATTCTGTTGTTTCCATAATATATAGCTAACTTTTTATTCTTATCTTACGGAGGCGTAGAAATAATAAATCCACCTTTGCCTTAGGGTTCTGGATCGGATGAGATGGCCCCTTGCTTGTTTCCGGAAAGTAAATTAGTTTATTGTGCTCCACGTTGCATTTGCAGTTTTTAACTACTTTTCGACAATAAATTTACATGTTTCGGTTAAGAGTTTTACATTCACGCCTTTTCAATGTAAATAATCGTTTTATTATAAATATTATCTAAAAACGTTATAAACTTAAGATATACTCGGACATGACAGCATCTGATGCATTTTTTTTCGTGCCAAAAGACCTCTATTCTGCAAACATCATCGAAATTGAAACAGCCGTTCTCGAGAACATAGTTGCCTTCATAACGTAGATTTTTATAATCAAGTGAAAACCTTGTTTAGGTCAAGGAGTTTACCTCACAAACTATACAAAGAAACTAAACAGAAACTAAAGGAGATAATATAATATGAACTTGTTTGTCCGGGACAAACCGCGTCTTAGTAGATAAAACTAGCAACGTTTTCGGTCATCATGCTGTGGCCTTCTTCAGGGCAATGTCAGAGTCGTACAGACCTAAGTCGCTGTCGTACTCTGATTATGACTGGAGAGCACAGACTAGATTTTTATAATCAAGTGAAAACCTTGTTTAGGTCAAGGAGTTTACCTCACAAACTATACAAGAAACTAAACAGAAACTAAAGGAGATAATATAATATGAACTTGTTTGTCCGGGACAAACCGCGTCTTAGTAGATAAAACTAGCAACGTTTTCGGTCATCATGCTGTGGCCTTCTTCAGGGCAATGTCAGAGTCGTACAGACCTAAGTCGCTGTCGTACTCTGATTATGACTGGAGAGCACAGACAGCAACTTAGGTCTGTACGACTCTGACATTGCCCTGAAGAAGGCCACAGCATGATGACCGAAACGTTGCTAGTTTTATCTACTAAGACGCGGTTTGTCCCGGACAAACAAGTTCATACTGACTCCGGCCGCGGAAGCTTACGTTTATAGAGGAGATAAGTCAATTCAAAGTATTCATTCGTGAACTAAACGCTTTCAATAAAACAATAGTCATAGAATAAAAATCCGTAATATTTTCGAACATGCTACCTTAAAATATCTGTTTCACAAGATACTGGTGTGAGTCTTACTTCATATCGGTCACGAAAGCCGTGAGAAAACACCATCTGACTGGGACACCGAGAGAAATGGGAGACGGAAATCTATACTTCAAAGAGTACGACAACCAAGTAACCTTAGCGTTCACAAAAAATACATTACCATTGTACTTAACAAACGGCGTACAAGATTAACTATTCACCATTCTTCACAAAATTTGCTGTTTTAACGATGATTCAGGAAATAAGATTCCCAGGTGATTACAACCAACAGATTAATAAAATGTCAGTTAAATTTGCATATCAATTTGTTGATCCTACGTGTGACTATTGCTCGGGAAAAGTTAATGAAATTAACGTATCCCAGTTTTTTCTCCGAAGAGAGGTGGATTTTTTTAAACACTCTGTAAGCCTAGGGGCGGCGTCTATTCATATATTAAATCTCGAATTTGGCCTTATTATCATAGTTACAATTTATACACAATATTTTCCGAATAATGTATAGTTTATATTAATATGTACTTATGAAATAACTACTTTTCTTGTTTTTTGTAATTTTTCTTTTTTTTATAATTGTGGGTATTGTCTATATTATATTACGTACCGAACTATTTTATTCTTATCTTAGGAATGTGCTGAAATTTTCAATCCACCTCTGCCTTAGGACCATTTATTGGAATTGATGGGATGGTCCCTTGCTTGCTTCCTGAAAGTAAATTAGTTTATTGTCCTCCACGTGGTCTAACACAGTTTGTAACTACTTTTTTGACAATAAATTTATTATAATACTCTTGTTTCTTTTTTTAATTTATTTTTTGTTCTTTGGGTACCCAGCGATAGGGACAAGTTATCCTCCTTGGCTACATCCTTCCTCACCCCAGTGACACGGTTGACTCGCCAACATTCGATTTTGGGAAGTTTTACCCAGATTCAGTTATGTCACGAAAAATATAAATATATTTCATGCATAATTTTTTGTATGTAGAGGTTCAGACGATTTAGATCAGAGGAAATATTGAGAGGGGAAGATATACTGAAATGTTAAATAATTTTGATACACAACACCTCCATTTATATAGAATGATTATAGGTGAGGTTTAGACAGGATGTTCAAAATATAATTAAATAATAAATGGTATTGTCTACTCTGTCAATATTTTATTAGCAAAAAGCTTTAAGGTAATAAAATATTGACAGAGTAGACAATACTATTTATTATCATATTTCATATTTATAATCATGTTTCTCAATCTATATAAAATACGCGAGGAAAACTAGATGAAAACTTCACGCAGTGAATTCAGATATGTGAAATTTCTCCTGTAGGTAAAGATCGAAGATGTTTCCGGTTTAACACAAATTTAAGAGAAAATGCCTGCTTTCACTGAAATTAAGTAGTCAACTATTCACGAAGCTTGAAAACATTCTCCAAAGGAATTATTATTAATTCACTCTACTGATTTTTACTGATTAACGAGGACAATTATGTGATTTTAAAACTTGATAACAAAATTGTTTTTGGCTCTTTCTTTACTCTTAAATTAGTTTATTGTCCTCCATGTGGTCATATGCAGTTTGTACTTCTTTTTTGACAATAAATTTATTTACCAAGAGTCGCGTTGTCTTCAGTCACATGATGTGACAGACATTTCCGTTGAAACAGTATTCTATAAAATGCTTCGTACGGAAATTTTAATGTCATTGTGTTTCTAATTACATTTGCTCCATTTTGGTAGACCATATTTTGCTACATTAAGTCGATACTTTTGTCAGGATATCAAAAGAAAACAACATAAGCCAACGAAAATTTCTCAATATAAGCTCATAGTAAATTCAAAATTTTGTGCTGCAAGGCAAAGAAAATTCATCACCTCTGGATAGAGAATGGTTCAAACTATCATTTGAANGGGGGGGGGGGGTGTTACTTTAGCCTAGTCGCTCAGACTGATAAAATACCTTAAGGGATTACATTTAGGAACGAGGTGAGTGCAAAGCATAGGTTGTGGGTGCAGCGCTTCTTATTGAATAGTAGCCTCTTAATTATTCAATATACGTATTATTACAAGCTTTTATTTAACTTCACTTGTTAGTATGTTTGGGCCAAATCTTGCAACTGATTTTAATCCTGTTCCCCTCAACCGATTGATTGAACATGAATTTGGCTCACATGTATAAACCCTGGCAATGCAATATTATAATGTCTTTTTTTAATAAAAACTATTAAGAAGGTTTTTTATAACGATTTTATTCAGAGATAACTCGCAGCAAATTATTTTTGGGGAGCTACCCTTGAAATACAATCCATCTCTCTCATACAAGCAAGAATAACGCATTGCTCGAATTGTAAATATATACTTCAAGTACTTACATACCAACCTGTCTTCATACTTCGGCAAGTACTTACTTACCAACCCGTCAATGACCAATAAAATTAACTTTATGAACTTTTAGGAACATTTTGCACGACAAGTTTTTTGAAAACAATTAATTCAACATAAAATATGTTCAGCGATGAAGATAGTAAGTACGTTTATTTTTATTACGATCTAATAATGTAAAATATGTATGGAGGTGTCAGCATTTGATATTGCATTACTTTAATAAAAACTTGAACTAAAATTTTATACATCGCTTAAATAAAAGCTTGTTTTTAAAAAGGTTTTTTATTTATTATTTTATTTTAAGTGTAGTTTGTATAGGTTTAAAAAGAAAAAGACTATAATAAATCATATTTTTCTTCATCAAATAATATGTTTCATCCAAATAATCCAATCTACCTACTATCAGTTTTTACTATAGACCCGACTTCTAATAGCTGTGGAGAGTACAACAGGAATCGCAGAAAAATGCAGTAATGATCATTGGATTTTTAATTTTGTTTTGCAAATATACAAGTGGAAATCTTGGTTTTATGAATGAATATTAACTTTTTAAAACCTGAATTTTTTCAAAAAGCGTGATATTTTTATATTTTTTGCCGACAAGTTGACTTTATTATTTTTTGAAAATAAAATAAGTCTGCCAAAAATAAATCTTATTCAGGGAATGATTACAGCTGTGTTTGTGAAAACATTTAAAAATGTTAAGCTTCTACATGCAAAATATAATGAATTATTAATTTTCTTTCAAAAACATCAGACATTATTAAGGAGTAAAATTTATACTGTTGCACTCAGAAGAATGTTATGATGACATTATAACTGAATTAAATTGAATTATAACTGAAGAATGTTATGATCACATTATAACTGAATATTTAAAACCATTTACGCAGCCTCCAACAAGTGATAACTAAAACCATGTTTTGAATTAGCGACCAGCGCTGGATTCCAGTCATGTGCGTTGTTGCCGCACACATCACTCCATGGGGTGATACAGCTTTGTCAACTGTGGAGTCCAGTCGACATCGACTGAAGACGACATCGGTAACAATGTGCGTGACTATAAAGCATCGCTGGCCGAATATTCAAACCATGGTTTTTATTTATAACTTGCAGGAGGCTGCGTAAATAGTTTTAATTAAATTATACGATCATGACATTCATTCTGATTTTATGTCTTAAAACAAGTTGGTCATTCATAGTCATTCCAAATTCCCATTGTAGTATTTGTAAATGGGAAATGTAGCGTGCTATTGAAGCTCATCTACATGGAGCGATAGGAGGTAGGGGGTGGATGGTTGGGGTTATTATCAGTAGGTGGGCTGCTTATCTGGGTTTACCAACAACTTGACCTACGTGAAGATATTAGTAAATTATTTTTCACTGGAACCTATCAATTATCTCAAGCAATATCATATTTAGCAGAAATGTTAGATGAAGATACACTTCCCTTAAGTTATTTACATGAAGAGCCTAATATTCTGAGATTTGAAGTCATATCCAGACATACTAATAGCAAAAGCTACAAAAGTTACGTGCAATATGAAGTGAATGGAATTGGAATCGATGCAATTAAAGGCTACTGCAGTAATTGTGTCAACGGACTAAGACCGGTTGGATGTTGTTCCCACTTAGCAGCACTTATTTATTTTTTTAAGTTACGACAGATATTTATCGAAAGCCACCAAACCAGCTGAAAACTTGACAATATTGTTTGAAGAAGAAAATGTCTATTGACAATTCTCTATTCTTAGGGCACATAAACATACTGATGCTCACACTGTTACAAAACTACATTCACACACTGCATTTATTATTTATGTAATTTCATAAAAATAATTAATTATGAAAAAACAGATTTTATGGCCGAAATTCACATTTCTACTTGACATTTCTGGTTAGACGTCAACGGAGAATGTAAAATAAACATATTTTTGGAGGGATTAAAATTGTCATAACTTGAGTAAATATTAAGCTACAGAGACAATAAAAATAGGAAAATACACCTTGTTTTCAGAGCTAAAAGCTAATTTATTAACTTCAATCGCAACATTTGGCACTCTAAATGGAAAGCAAAAAACACAATAAAAACATAAAAAATGAAGAAAATTGACTTTTTCAATATGGTGCACCACTGCAAAAATAATGAAAAACCTCATGAACAGAGTTATATATGTCTAAAAATAAAATTTAGTGTACATTTTAAATTTATATATGAAAGTATTTTTTGTGTTTTTTCTTGCTTTTAAATGCTGTAACTTTCATATATGACATTTGAGTTACCTTGAAAAAAATTGCTCAAATGTATGTTTTAATTCCTTACAGTCATCCAAAAATTCAAATATTTTTACTTGATCCAGGGATTAGAAAAAAAATAATCAAAAAAACATGTTCTTTATCCCTTGTGGGGGGAATAGGGAGTAATGAGCATATTGACTGTGGAAGTAGAAGTTTTGAGTGTATGTAACACTTTAAACAAGGTTATTCTAAGACTTAGGACAGCTTGCCTATTTTAATCGGGGATACCTTTTGTTGGAATTTTATTAATAATATAACATGCACTGAACTATTTTAATTATTATCTTAGGTGCTGAATCCGCCTCTGCCTTGGGGCCCTTGATTGGTATTGATGAGTTGACCCCCTTTTGCTCCCAGAGAGTAAATTAGTTTATTGTCCTCCATGAGGCCACACAGAGTTTACTGCTTTTTGACTGTAAATTTATTATTATTATTATTATTATAAAAATGAAATGATCATCTTGAAGAAGGTTGCTTTAAAAAACTACAGAAACAATTGAATAATCATTGCTGTCATCACCTAATATTTGTTTTGCACATTCTTCTGTGTCATTTTCCTATTCAAATAATGAGATGACAATTTTACATTTGAAATTCCCATGAGAGCTAGAGTTCTTTTGTAGCCATTCTTTTGTATAAGTTTTTTTCCTTCAGAATATTCAGAATAGCATATAACTGATGTTCTTTCAGTCAATTGTTAAAAAAAAGAAAAAAAGATGCAAATACTTCAACAACAATGAAAAATAATTTATCCGTTTATTTTGTGTTCCTCAGAGTAGCAGTGCGCAAAATGTGCATTGTCATTGACAGCTTTGGCTCTTTCTTCAACGGAATCCCAGACCACTAAGAAAACAAGCTGAGCAACATCGCATGATTCCACCTATTTGCTGTATCTTTCATTTACACTGCATAGAAAACTTCGGGCACACCCACCCAGTGGCGATGATTGCGGGGGGAGGGGGGGGCAGCCCCATCCCCCACACTTTTTTAAGGAAAGATAAAAATATCATTTTAACTGACTTAAACGAGAATTATAAAAAATTACACCATCCCTGATGTGGTAGTCACCAATTGTCTTTCCTTTGACTTATATTATTTCAATTGTACATAGTGGAAATATGCACAAAAGTCATGTAAATGAAAATTATCAATATTTTTTTGACCCCCTCCCAACCACTTTTGATTCCCAATTGTCGCTACTGCATCCACCACTGCCCATGACTTGAAGTGTCAAATGATTTCTGATTGATGCCTATATGAATGTTTTATAAAAAAGATTAGGTGAAAAATTACTTAAAAATAATAATTATATATTATTTTTTGTTTTATTGAGAGAACTGTGCCCAAGAACTCTTATAGGTATAGTGTCACTTGTACTAATCAATTGCTTCTATGCACACCATTAAATCAAAATAGTTTGATGTTCATGCAAAAATCCAAAAAAGCTTTTTGATGGGAGGTAATTATTAATCCATGTAGCTGTGGAAGAGATTTATACATATTTTGTACTTTAAGGTTTAATTCATATTCATTTATTCATTCAAATAAGCTGTAGAATATTAATGGAATGAATAATTGGTATACAAATCATTGTATCTCATTTTACAAAATAAAAGATTTAAATGGTTTCCTTAAAATATATTTTCTTAATTTCATACCTCAATCAATTCACAAAACCATTACCCAACCCAACAAATAAGTAAGTCCTCTTATAAATAAATAAATATCAAGTCAAAATGAAAACAACAAATTAATATATACAATAATTGTTGAGCAAAGTTATTATGTATTAATTCTCCCAACTTTAAATTCATTAGAGACGGGCTGAGGTCTGATTATCTTTAAACCACTGAACAGTATCTTTCACAGCACATGCAAAAGGGGTAAATGTAAAATCCGGTAAAAGTGATCTCAGCTTGGCATTACTCGCAGTCTTTTTCAACTGTCCGTCAGCTTTACTCGTATCATAATGCAGTTTTCCTTTGAATTCAAAAGCTTCAGCAACCAGCTTGGCTGCATCACTTATGGTCACTTCATCAGACTCGTCCACTGTAAAAGAGCGCAAAATATTACTCCACACAATATATAACAAAGCCACATATTACAAAATTTCAATTCTAGGTAATAAATCTAACAAAATTGAATATTAAATCCTTATTAGTGTAAGAGCACTGCACACATTACTTCAAAACACCTTTCAACTTTGATTATTGAATTTTATGATGTAAATACATTTCTCAGACAATAACTATTCTTTGATACTTAGAAGAATCTGGAGTCAGGAAACACTTGAAATAGAAGGGTGACTACTGAGTAGTGTGGCCAGATAATGTACTATGAAGAAAGAAAATAAGGGACATTACAGGAAAAAAGAGAGGACCAATTTAACTGAATTAATCATACTTAACAGCAGCATATGCATACAATAACAATGGTTGCAAACTACAAAATAGATAATATTTTGCATTAGGAAACCCTTCACTTAACAACAGTCAACAAAAATTAAGATTCCTTCAACTTAGTAAATACATTATTACCTTATCTACAACATAGTTGCTATTCGTATTATCACCAGCAAAGGTCACACTCTTATCTAAAATATCCAAAATCAATAAACTTCCTTCAATATACCCTGCAATATACTTATATTTCTCACTGCAAGGAGTTTTTAATATTATGCTCAATGAAGAAAAAAAAAAGCTTTTTCCGGTTTGTTTGCATACAGATGACACAGACGTAAAACTGAGGACATGTCCAAAAAAAAAGAACATCTGGTCCCCCTGCTACTGAGATCATGGTAGAACAGATTATTACTATACATGCTGCACTAGTTTTTATGTTTTCTCCAATATCATCATAAATCATGAATATTCTAATGATACTCAAAAGTATGTAAAAAATATGAAAACTGGTTTCTCCTCTAAGAGGCTAGAGAAAGAAGAGTTTCATTGATAACAATTTTCTTATTGTATGCATCTCATACCTACTCCATATGTTCAACAACAAAAATCACACATGTAGTCTTATTTAATCCTATAAAAACAAGCAAAATTTATTTAAAAATTCAAATTTTCAGTATTCTTTACATACAAGTTTGAAATTTTTCAAACAATTGACACCCACAATAGAACAATATTATACCAAGTACATTATATAAAATAATGGGTCTGATCGTTCCATCAAAATCAGCATAGAGATGTGATGGAAGAGCATCAAAAAACAATTTCAGCTATCCTACACACCTTAGTGTCTTCCTCCCATAAAATATTAACAAACCAACTTTTTTTATGATAACCCTACATTCTTAAGATAATAATAAGAATAAAGTGAAACAAGAGATGCATGAAAATAGTGATTACATTTTTCCTTGGCTTTGCTTATGATAATTTTCTATATAAACCTCTAGTGAACGTAGTTCACTGGAAGTAAATGCAACCGAGGAACATAAAAAAAACTAGATTCATTTTTTCTCATAAAAAGTATTTATCGTCAATTCATCAAGCATAAAATTCACCACATAGTTAGAATATGCTCTATCTTCTTAAGATCATTGTTAAGGAAACCAAGTAAATGGAACACTAATTTATTTGGTTTATCTGATTATTCAACAGAATTTTATTTTCAAATTTATTTTAAAACTCATTTATTCAAGAGACCACTGAAGTAGATCTATTAAATATCATATTAAGAATTCAATTCAAAGAAAACTCTAGCGGCCATGTTCCAGAAATTTGTGGAACTCATTTTCCCTTAGTTGCAAGCTGTCTTATACCCTTCCAGTTCAATTTTTTTAAAGGAATTCATATAAATTACCAAACATACAACTAAACACACATACTAAATAAAGACTGTCAAACAATGAAATTGATTCTCACAGTACACACAGATGACAAAAGCAATATAAGTCTGGAGAAATACCTTCCTTCTGTAATAGGTTTCAAGAAATTGAAGCAGGAGCAAATAATCATTTTATGCATTCTAACCAATATTGTTGCTCAGCTGAGTATGGGGAGTTACATCCTCCAACACATGTACCATAAAATAAAGTTTATAAATAAGATTTTGGGTGTAAAAAATTAAAATAATATTCTTAAGGTATTTCCTTAGTGAAGTTTTTAACCACACAACTTCGCTCAATCTATCTTATTCTGGCACGCCCCAAGTGCCCCAAGACTCAATTCTCGGCACTATACTCTTTTTATTGTATGTGAACGACATGTCATCATCCACATCAGATTGCAAAATGGTTCTTTTTGCTGATGACACTAATTTACTATATAAACACGCCAACGCTCAAAAAGTTATGTCTAACATTTCGGCTTGGTTCCATGCAAATCGTCTCATTGTAAACACTGACTAATCAGTGTATGTCATTTCACAACAGTATCACAAAATCTTTACCCCAGGTTTCTCTTTCTTTAAACAGAACACAATTAAAAACTGTTGTAAATACAAAATTCTTAGGTCTCCATATTCAAGACAACCTCAAATGGAATTGTCATGTTGACAATCTTAATTCCCAATTATGCAAATTGTGTTATGCATTCCAAATCTTAGTTAACGTAGTAAGTCCAAGTATTTCCCGTTGCATATATTTTGCAAACTTTTACTCCCATTTACGATACGGCATTACCTTCTGGGGTAAATCCGGTAAGAGCATTCAAACTTTCAGAATTCAGAAGAGGATAGTTCGGATAATTTGTAAATCTCACCCCTGAACTCTTATAAACCTTTATTCAAGGAATTAAATATTTTAACACTTCCCTGCATTTATATTTATGAAACGGTCGTGTTTGTTAAGACTGAATTACTGAAGTGCCACCCTTGTTTCATACGAAACAGTCTCATTCATGAACACAATACTCACAATAGTAATAATATTCATCGCCCTAGAGTGTCAACCACTCTTTGCCAAAAAGAACCATATCATTCGGGAATCGTTCTATATAATTCCCTGCCCAAGAATATAAAAGATATTATTAACAATCTCTTCAAATCCGTGATTAAAAACTACCTCGTGCACCAGTGCTTCTACAATGTAAAAGAATTTATTGATTTTAATAAAAGATAAATCCGTCTTGTACTTTATCATGTGATTGCTGTAGTACTTTTAAAATAACTTATAACAATTTCAAAAAAAAATTTCTTGGATGATTGTTGTCTCATTTTTCATATTACTTTAGTTTTACATGTACTCAACTTTAGCACGGATATGTACATTAATTCTGTACCCCATCCTGACCCAGGTTTTTCTCCGGTTTTCCTTTGGGTAGAGGCGAATTTCTTATACAGGTTCTCTAGGCTTTGTCTAGGGGCGTGTTTATTGTTACAATAAATCATGAATTTAGTGTTATTTCAATTCTTATTATTTTTAAACACTATACTCAGAATAATCTATAGTTTGATAATAATTTGTACATGTAAAATAAATTTTTTGTGTTAAATTACAAACATATTGATATTCCATTAGTATTATGACTCGTAGCTAACTTTTTATCTTATCTAGGAATTTTTGCTGAAATTTTTGAATCCGCCTCTGCCTTAGGGCCCTTGATTGGAATTGATGGGATGGTCCCTTGCTTGCTTCCAGAGAGTAAATTAGTTTATTGTCCTCCACGTGGTCATACACAGTTTGTACTGCATTTTTGACAATAAATTTATTATTATTATTATTATTATTAAATTTATTACATAATATACTCAGAAGTGTTGTAAGACAAATATTAATAATTTACAGTTTTTATTGGATGGAATGAGCTTTATTTTCCTTAAATTAAAGAATTACTTTGTATAATATTTCATTGATGAATTACTTAGTTTTACTATGTTACTAGGTACAATAGTTTGTAATTGTTAAAAAGTCTTTTGATTATTAAATAATCAAGTGTCAGTATTTTTCAAAACATTCACAATTTTAACTGCAAACATTTTTAGTCACTTGATAATTCCATACGGAAATCCAAGGTGTAATCTGTAATAGCTAACAGTTATTGGTTCTACTTAAAGAAAGGCATGAAATTCTATAAAACTAACGCCAATCATGTAATATTGATGTACCTCAATACTAAAGCATGTACTCTCCTAAAATTCCATTCAGATATGAGTGTAGTTTTAAAACTTTTTTAAAAATTCATTTCATTAAATTACACCAAAATTTTATACCTCCACATCTGAAATAACTTATAGGTTTTTACCTCTAAGCACTAGGTAGTGACTGCAGTTAAAAATATAATAATGAAACAAGAAAATATTTAATGCATTTCTTTCTTTCATTCTCATATGAAGATATTGTGTGAAAGCACACAAATTTACTACCAAAATGTTGGCCAGAAAATTGACAATTAACATAAGGTAATGAAAAATTATTTGCAATTCTTATTTATTTTCATGTAAAAAGAGGGCGAACCCTAATTACCTACATAAATAATCAAATATTAATTGTTATGATCGTCATACATTCCAATTCAAACCATCATGAAAACCATTGAGAATTTTATAGAGATTATCTTATTGGCTAAATAGGACCTAATTTAGTAGTGAACAAAAGCAAGTGAAACATGTTTCTCATAACAAAAGAAAAGAAAATATAAACTCCATAGCTCTTTAAATAACCACAATTTATGAATTATATCATTGTCACAAAACAGAAATTTTGTTCATTTTGTCAATTGTTTTGTTCTCATTGACACATTCTTTTCAAAATTAATTTCATTGCAAATTAATTTTTAAGTAGGACGCTTCACTAATGGTCACAAGAGAAATTCTACTCAGGAAACTGAAATATCTCTGAAATACTCACCAGATAATATAATAGGTTCAACACTATCATAATTCCTAAGAACCCACAAGAAAAGTTTTGCCAAGTCCAAAGAATAAATAAATTGCCGAAGGGGTTTTCCTGTACCATACACTGAGAAGACAGCATTTTCTGAATCATCTAAAAAACGGTAAGTTTTATTTCTCGCTAGTACACAAGACTAATGAAATTTTAAACATACCCAAGAACAACAATTATTTACCTTTCTGTATGGTTTCATGCATTCGACGAATCAATGCAGGTAACACATGACTAGATTCCAGACTAAAATTATCATAAGGACCAAATACATTACATGGAACCACTGAAGTGTAACAGCATCCATGCTGTTCATGGTAAGCTCTATTTTGAACATCAATTAGTCGTTTTGCATAACTGTATCCAAAGTTAGAAGAATGAGGTGGGCCATTATGAATCTGCAAATAAAATCACTTTCATATTATACCTCACAAAAAGCTTTCTTCATGCTGCTGAAGTTAAAACTGTAAGTTTATGAACAATGAATATATTAATATTAGGCCTATAATAAAGAAAGTCAGATAGTAAATTGAAACACATGTGACAGGAAAATAACTATTAAGAAAGATCAATTTTCCTAGCATAATTAAATACATTAATTCTTAAGATAAAGTCAATAAATAAGAGAAAATTATTATAAAATTAAATAAAAAAATAAAAAGCAAAAAATAATTAAATTATAACAATACATTGTAAATTTAATAAAATGTTAGTATTGCAAGAGTATCAAAAAGTCGAAAAAATACATTTGTAAAATCTCAAAAAGATGCAAAATTAACTATTTATTCACCTTCTGTTCATTTTTCTCCAAATCAGATTTTACATTTGTATACTATTAAGTAGGCTCTGCAGGAATAAGCTACTTGCTTGACAGTGAAACATTAATTAATTTCACCACAACAGTATTTACAGAAACTTTCATGACAAATACTTATGTTCTATCACAGATAAACATTCTTCTCTTGTCATAAAAATTTCCAAAAATGACTTACCATAGTTTCATCAATGGGGTATGATGTTTTATCAGGAAAGATACAAGTAGACAGACACGATACAACTTTAACAACTCCAGTTTCAAAACTTATATGGAGAACATTATCATTTATTTGAATATTTTTCCTCTGCATTCAAGAAACATAGTATTAATAAGTAACATTTCCATAGAGTATTATAAAATATAAGAGATGATTGAAAAGCCTTTTTACCAAGAAGTCTAAATTATGTGACATGTTGTGGAATAATCCTCCAACCATGGCTGCAAGATGCACCACATGAGTGGGATGATATTTCTCAAACAATGCCTTAGTTTTATTATGATCACTGTCAACACAAATATGTTAGAAAGGGGAGTAAAGGTATCCATGTTTCTGTCAAGTTCACCAGCTAACCTTAAATCAGCATCTTTAGAGTTCACAAATATCCATGTTTCGTCAGCTCTTTTATCCAATTTCACTACTTCTTGAATAGCTTTACCGACAAGACCGCTCCCACCTGTTACAATAATGGTTTTGTTCTTCTCCATAACCAAAAAGTAGATATTGCTGCTTAGACTCGATGCTTATCTGCGAAGACATGAGTAATGATGTTCATTGCACATGAGGATATACAATGAAGAGTCTTTTTAAGAATCATTACAGGACAAAAGTCATCAAATAAACCCTGCGCATATCGTGCATTACCTTCTCAACGATTAGGTGAAGAAGTTATTAATAGATAAATATTTGCAACACCTGTTTCACGTTTAACACAAATTCTACCGAATTGGACCTAATGACGTTTCACACCTACACACGTCACCCGACCGACGACCGGCTGCGACAGCACGCCACGCAAAACAATTCAAACACCTTCAACCAACGTGCATTATCTACGATGTGCCACTTAACCACACTATCAGGAGAAACACCTGGAAATAGCTATGAGGTAAGAGTACTCTCTAGAAACAAATTACTCCAACCACCTTCCTTTTTCTGTGTTTTATAGACGACGGTAGTTGGTTAATTAGCTTATCGTCCTCCACGTGACATACGCTGTTTTTAACTTTTTTTAAATTTCTATTTACATATTTGTTTATTTACTAATATTTTTAATTTATGTATTAATTTTTTTTATTTTTTTTTATTTTTTAGGGGCACCCAGAGGGGGACGAGGTCACAATGCAAAGGGCATAATATATTTTTTAATGTGCGCGTGCGTGCGCGCGTGTGTGGGTGGGGGGTCTTTTAAAAATTGAAATACAAAACTACAACAACAGCAAACTAAATGAAAAACTTTACACACATATTTTTAACAATATAAATACTTTAAATTTATCTCTACTAGTCATTGATCGTACTTGTACTCAGTACAAAAGCAAGGGCAGGAGTGTGGTTAGAGCTATGAGGTTCATTAAAAGTCACAGAGCTACCTATTCTGACACGTTCCTTTTTTTTCAAGAATTGAAATATAATTTCATAAATTTAAATCAACCAAATTAAGCAGACAATTTATTTTACAAAATGTAAATTTAATGAACAAATTTTGAAAGCACAATTAAAATATCATACAAGGATTGATACAGTTTAATATCATCAGGTACAATTACAAAAATATTACATAATGTGTAAGTGCTCCTTACATCTTACGTAGCATGGGAAGTCAAGGTCATATTATAGATTAGTGGTGTATAAAACCTAGCGGCATAAAAACGTATACTGTTCCCTTGGTTGGTATAAAATTGATGTAAAATAAATTTAATTCATAAAATTGTGTCTCTGGATTTTAATGAAATCTAAAAATAAAGTATGTAATAGGAAATTTGGATAAGCAACTATTATATTTTGCAAGCGAGTCAAAAGGGGGTATGGGATCTCCTATCTATTTACTTATTTTCCTTTAGATTGATCTCCTCCTAATACGCTGTCACCTGTCAAATATACAACCACGAGACTAGTTTGTGTCGTGGATGATGTGCGAAGAAGGGCGTGCTTATTGTTTGTGATTGGAGGGGGTAAGCGAAGTTGGGCGGGAGGGTAGAGAGATATCCATCTGGGAAAACTTTGAACATTTGAGAAATGATTTTGCTAAAAGTAATTCTGTCAAGATCAATGAAAATTCACAGATTTTTTTCATATCCAAGGGTATTTTATTGATGAAGAGGCAGTTTAAAGAATATTTATTAGGAACATTAATGTCTTAGCTTACCCATTCTTATATACTTAGTTTGTTTATCACACCATAAACAGCTTTCTGGTCCTTTGTTTCAAAAAACAATCAATAAGGCATTTAAATGTACTCTGGATACATTTAAATTTATTTTTGGCTATTTTGATTTTTGGACCATATAACAAGATTTTGGAAGGAACAATATTTCACAGAAAAAGAAATACAAGGATATCCATAATTAAGAAATTTCCTTTCTGGCATTTGACTGGAACAGCTGTGGGATGAGTGACAATTCTTACATCATCTATTAAGGTAGTAATAATAATAATAATTAACTGCATGGTGCTTTAAAATCTGTATATTTCCTATCTCAACTAGATAAGTTATTGGGCAGTTATTTCTTCTCTTGTAGCATTACTACTGTTAAGGCTTTGGGGCATTGAGAGACTGCTGACAAAACTGAGGTGTGTTCTATCATGAAACTGCACATCATCAATGCTTTATTCTTAACATCTCATTGTACATATTAACTATGAAACTTCATTCTATCTGGCAGTCATAATGTTCAGCCATATCATTTCTCTGTAAGATATCTTTGTGTCATATCACTTGTATACTATTCGATGCTCATATTGAAATAAAAAAAATACATTAAATTTTGTGATAATTCCATGGTTATACTGTGTGAGATTGATTATCCTGATCATCAGCATCATCATGAGGTGAGATTGCAACAAAAAAAAAAGGAAATCAAATACTGTTCACCAAATGATAATGTTATGTGGCAACTCACCCGCTGCAATTATAATATCTTCACTTTCATTGTCACATTGAAGATTAATTACAACAAAGAAGCAATTAGGTTTATTTGCTAGTAATCCTCTTTTAATAAATATTAATGACATTAGTCTTCATGTGGGTTTTCAAAACTTACACTTGATTCAGGGATGATCATTGTCTATGAATTATTTGTCTCTTCAATATTGTTTCAGCTTCCACATGTAACATTTCAACTTACTCCTTAATAAAGTTAACTCAAAGGTTGACATACTTAAAATTAAAGTAGGATGTAGAAAAATATCAAGATAAATTTTCTTTTACTATATTCTAATATTTTGAATGGAAAATTTATCAAAATACTTGATCAGTTTTATTATATGCAGTATGAACAACAGTTGTACAATTTCACTGGAAGCATTCAGCATAACTAGCATTTATAGCTCTCAATAAACAAATATTCACTCTCCTCTTCAGGGAATAAATAAATTAAGATCAGTCAAGAAAAATGTACCCTTTCCATTTTTTAGATTGTGGAAGAGGGAAATTTTGTGTGTTTAGCAAAGTATCACAGCGCAATTACTCATAACATAAACATTAAGAGTACCTATATGGCATAGTTTAATGATACAACTCAAGCATGAAGAGAAAATAGGTGAAGGAATATTACATTGTTCATAATTGCCATGTTGAGTTGGCTCTCAGAATTAATACTGGCTTTATTTCTTCCAAAATAAAGGAAAATAAGTGGAGAGCCTAATAGCAAACATAAATTGTACTTCAAGCATAAACTATTCAACAGTCTATTTCTTGCCATAACCTTGGGAAAAACCAGGTTTGCTGTCAGTATCGAAATCAGGACTCTGACCAACTGTCTCCCGATGACGAGCCTCTTCTTCCTCCTCTCGTGCTATTTGGTTGACTGGCTTCTTAAGAACACTCTGGATCCATTCAATATCAATTCCAGCCAAAACAGCAGGATTGGTTTTTGTACTGCAGCCAACGTCCCAGCTGTACAGCCCAGCAAGGAATAATCGCCCATCCCCACGGTCACAACCAATGGGTCCTCCTGCATCAACCTGCAAGAAATAAGCAAGTGTTTGAGATTAATTGCACTTGGTTATAAGAATATTTAGGTGTATATAATTTAATTTAGTGTCTTGTTGTATTACTTGGAATCAAACTATTTCTATAGGGAATTATTGATAATCATTAACTGAATTGAAGAAAAAGAGGGAACATAAGAATTGTGCACTTCTAGTTTCATTCAATAAACTTTAACCATAATTTTATACTGAAAAACCTGGTGCAAGTCTTTTACAAATAATTTTGTAAAAAATGTTTACAAATAATTTTCATATTACTTCATAATTCCTAGAGAGACAAATATACTAAATTAAAAATACACTTACCAGACACAAGTCAAAGTCTGGTGATGAGGGAAGAGCACACTGGCAGCTCTTGTTCAAGATGAAATATTTCCCAAGATTAGTTTGTCTAAGTGTCTGCTCACATTGCGTTTGTGGTACAAAGTCAACAGGAACTTTGTGCAGTGGACTTCCTTTTACATTACCTGTAAAAAAGTGACATTTTTAATATCTTTGGCACACCATGTTTAGGTAGCACTTAAATATTTCCATGTATTGAATATCACATTGAATAAAAATTATAACAATTGTATATTTACACACATATCTCAACACAAAAATTTTTTTTAAAAAGTCAATTGAAAAAAAAATTCAATGGTACTGTGTTGTTGCAGTGTTGTTAATTCTATTGTCATCATTAATTTTGAATTTTGAGTGGTTTGAAGTTACAATTAATTATCAATATATATGGAATAATAAATTAATAACTACATATTTGTTAAATTACTTTACAATTATAACTACTGAAAATAAAATTTGTTAAATATTCTGTAGATATTATAACAAGAAGCTATTTTTTATCTCCTTTCAGATAGGGGCATTTGTAATTATTTTGCATGAGCAGAAATGTTAAATGAACCCTTTCCTTTGGGCCCTTTGATTGGAATTGATGGGATTTTCAAAATCTTGCTTTTGGAGAGTAGACTACATTATTCTACTGTCCTCATAGTCGTAAGCAGTTTGTAACTGCTTTTTTTACTGTAAATCCCAGCTGTGGCATATCTAAACCATAATAAAGGGGGGTTAACTGGGGAGCATTTTTATTTTAAAATTATGGTTTTACACACAAATTTTATAAATATTACTATTAAATAAAATGCATCAAATAGATAATTAACAATCTGGTATTATTAATAACAATTATTAATCTGGTAACATTTTTACAAAGTATGCCATTTATCATCGTCAACTTTATCAGTTAAGAGTTCAGGTCCAATATAGCCCCCTTAGAACCACTCCCGCCATAGATCCACCGCTGACTCTGTCAATAATCAAGGACACTTTTCTCTCAACGTTTAGAAGCACGAATGCAAAATATTTCAGTAATAAACTTTGAATACCTTGAATGGCGTTCTTGCCCCAACCAGTGGCGACGCAGTTACGCTGGTACGAAGAGTCTGAGTTGGTTGGTGGCAGGCAGATGGGCGTGACAGCCAACTCACGTTCCAGAAGCAACAGAGCCAAGTCATGGGCCAAAGATCCGGCGTCGAAAGACGGATGACGAGCGATGGCCGCAACACGTAGCTCTTGAACACCCGACGCGGGACTTCCCAGGCGCCACGCACTGACGACTACCAACAGCTCCACGGCTCGAGCTCTACAAATCAACATAATGTAATAATACAGCACACAAACAATTCCCGTTTGTACCAAATTATCATGTTTCTAACACACTCAAAATTCAAATTGTACGTTCACAAATGTTCGTTAATCCGTGTTTCTTTTAGTTGCGATGGGTTTTTGCTTGGTGGGCAACACCTGCTTCTGGTGACGACTGTCACGTGAAAATAATTCGATACTGACAATATCTTTGTAATTAACGTAGCTCAACCAACAAGTTTATATTTGGCGTAGTAATCTTCATAAAGATCCACTAAGAATTCATGAAAATTTGAGAAACAACGTCAATTTTTTACCAAATTTATCTTAACATAGTTTTGGAACCTACTAATATAAGAACATGTTTCCTTTGAATTATAACATTTGTCATGCTCTTCCTTCCCCAGTATTCATTCACTTCAGAAATAACACGAGTGAAAAAGTTTCAGTGAGTTACCAAAAAGCGAAGTTTTTGAGTAATGTATTTTCTCAAAACACTATTGTTTACACATTCGGAATTATTGCTTGTCATCTAAGCTTAAACAATGACTATAAGTTAAGTATTCACATCTCTTCACTACTGTTTTGTCTGTTGATAACGTAAAGGTTTCAAACATGTAATATCGGGGGTCTTCTGATTTTATTGGGTGGCAGACGAGATACTCGTTCAAATCAGTTTTTTTTGTGACATGAACATTAAACACCTTTTTAGATATATAAAAACTTATCTAAACCTATAAAATTGTTTTTTCGAACATTCACTTTTCCACATACCGAGGATACATTTTCGTAATAGTTTGATACAACTACTCGTGATATAAAACATGATAAAAATTATCAAAGTTGATCAATTTCACATACTGATTATGATTATTTATGTGCTGCAGTTGTATCACATAAGTGCAATATATGCCTTCTCTCCAAAATTTTAAACAATGCGACTGGGATCTTACCCGCCGATGCAGTGAGCCGATGTGGCAACAGCGCCGGATGAAACCAAAGCGCCACTGCATAGAGCGCTCCCATTTGCTGCGCTTAGCACCAGCACTTGCCACGGGAATTCCCCAAGACCAGCTTCGCCTCCATTCTGTCCGAGTTCCTGAGGTATTGTAAAAATATAATTTAAATAAACATGCAGACGACTATGTTCAGTGAAAATTTTGAAATATCCATTCAAAACAGTAAAGTGAACGCTAAAATGACTCAACTTGGAAACTTATCCATTTTTTCTCCAATACGTTATTTTTTACAAATATTACCAAAAACATTTTTCCACGAGAGATACAAATAGAAAATTTTAAAAATAAGTTGGAAAATGAGTTGTTTTGTTTTTTCCTAAATCATTACAAAATATAATATTTTGCGTCATTTTTTATGTAATTCTGAACCAGATATTTTTTATTTCGATTCCGGTTGTGTTTCGTTTCATCCTATCCGTTAATAACTCGCGATATTGGAGTAACGTTACTAAACCAGTAAATATTTTCTCCCATTACATTACAAGAGATCTGTTAAATCTCGTAAATGTAAGGTTACTAGTAAAACGTAAACCATACTTTTGTATGGTCTTACAATCCATGAAGAATCAGTGGTAGTGTACTTACGCGGATTGGTCCAACAATGCCGCAGTTAGGTCCACTGGGGTTGTTTGGTCCAATTGGCTCATAGTAAGTAGGTTTTGACGTTGAGGGTTGTGGTTGAGATCCAGGTTGATAGGACGCAGATCCAGGCTGAGCAGGAGAGCCTGGCTGATAGGAAACTGATCCGGGCTGTGCAGGACTTCCAGGCTGGTAAGACACGGAACCTGGTCTTGCAGGGGTTCCTGGAGTGTGGGTTGCAGAACCTGGAGATCCAGGTCTACCAGGTTGGTACGTGGCAGATCCTGGTTGAGCAGGAGATCCAGGTTGGTAGTTCACATTACCAGGTTGGGCAGGAGATCCAGGTTGGTAGTTTACACTACCGGGCTGAGCCGGTGATCCGGGCTGGTAGTTTACACTACCGGGTTGAGCTGGAGATCCGGGCTGGTAGTTTGCACTACCGGGTTGAGCAGGAGATCCGGGCTGGTAGTTCACACTACCAGGCTGAGCGGGTGATCCGGGTCGATAATTTGTCTTTCCTGGTTGAGCAGGAACTCCAGGTTGATAAGTAACACTTCCAGGTTGTGCTGGAGTCCCAGGTTGGTGGGAAACGCTACCAGGCTGCGCTGGCGATCCGGGAGTGTACGTCACTGTGCCAGACTGGGCGGGAGTTCCTGGCTTGTACGAGACGGTGCCTGGTTGAGCGGGTTTACCTGGGTTGTAGTATTGGGTGCCAGGTCTAACAGTGGGATGAGGGGCGCTCCCAGAGGCGGTAGGGAAATTAGCTGAACCTCCTGAAGAGCAGCACACACCGGTGGCACCATCCAACGGCACACGACAGGTCTGAAAACATGGATATCAATGTCAATCAATAAACTCAGCTAGAGCACATAGTTGTTAAAGTTTTTCAACAAACTGATAATTATATTAAGCAGAAATTTTTTATGACAACGAAGTGCTTACCTAATAAATCAACACCACTAACAACATCCAATTTGGTATGAATTAAAGTTCAAATTATTTGTATACTTACACATCAGCTTGCTTATATCGTATTTTTTTCGTCCAAAGACGTACACAAGAATTCTAAATATGATATGCTGTATGTGTGTTCACATTTCTGTAACACTTACCTTGGCTGGAGCGACTTTGTTAGCATCCGCACATAAGTAGGTGTGCAGACACTGAGCATTAGGACCACATTCGTCAGGTTGAGATTGACCTGGTCCGTTCATCATCATCATGCCACCAGGCCATGGGTCCTTGTAGTTAGGGTCACGACAACACTTGCCCAGAATTCCAGTCTCGGGGTTAGCGCAATCCTAAAACACAAAAGAGTTACTGCACGAGGCCTAAATCATAATCGTAATGCTAGGGAAATAGGGATTTGAGAATTCCTTTTCTCTTCATTTTTTATTTAGTATATTCTAATTAAAGTACACGTTCGTGTAAAATATAAAACAACGTTCTCTAATATTGTCTTTATAAACATCATTTAATGTTATAATGAGACAAAATAATTCCAGTTATTAGACTATATAATAAAATATTATGTTGAATCTTATTAAATTGATAAAACAATTAAGACGTTATACTTTTGGAAAATAATTTCTTTTCGTTTGTCATTCCACATAAATGAGTCTAGATTTTGAACCACAGTTCATAGTTGGTATGGCGGTGTAAAGGTGACTCTCGTGGACTTACCGTGAGAGGAACTCTGCCTTCAAGCTGTTCGCGAGTAAGAGACACTGGCCGATCCGACATTACTCCTTCCATGGTACACAAGTTCTCAGGAACGCACTTGAGAGCAGCAGCGCATCCAGGGTACGGGGTGGTGTTCAAAGGACCGGTGTAAGGCCTCTGAGTGACACTAGACTGCGGTGTGCGGGGTGTGGCATCATAGATTGAGCCTCCAATTGGGTTTCCGTTTGAACCATAACCAGGGGGGTTAGATTTAGATGGTGGGATGTGAATTAATCCAGGTTGACTAGATTGACCTGATGGCGTGTAGGATGTAGATCCCGGTTGTCCTGGTTGTCCAGGGGTGTATGTTATGGAGCCCGGTTGGCTTGATTGTCCTGGAATATATGTTGCGGATCCGGGTTGACTCGGTTGTCCAGGAGTGTAAGTAACAGAGCCAGGTTGAGCAGGTTGACTTGGAGTGTACGTCACAGAACCGGGTTGGGCAGGTCGGCCAGGGGTGTAGGTAACGGATCCAGGTTGGGCTGGTGTTCCCGGAGTATATGTGGCCGAACCAGGTTGCGACGGCTGTCCAGGAGTGTATGAAGCAGAGCCTGGTGTTCCAGGTCTTCCAGGAGCGACATGAATCAGTCCTGGTTGAGCGGTCTGTCCAGGCGTGTACGTGGTCGATCCGGGAGTTCCAGGGCTTCCAGGAGTATACGAGGTTGATCCGGGAGTTCCAGGGCTTCCAGGAGTATACGAGGTTGATCCGGGAGTTCCAGGGCTTCCAGGAGTATACGAGGTTGATCCAGGAGTTCCAGGGCTTCCAGGAGTATACGAGGTTGATCCGGGAGTTCCAGGGCTTCCAGGAGTATACGAGGTTGATCCGGGAGTTCCAGGGCTTCCAGGAGTATACGAGGTTGATCCGGGAGTTCCAGGTCTACCAGGGGTATACGAGGTGGATCCTGGAGTTCCAGAGTTGCCAGGTCCAATGTGGATCAGTCCTGGTTGTCCGGATGTGCCTGGAGTGTAGCTAGACGAACCTGGAGATCCTGGTTGTCCGTAACCGGGTTGACGCGAGTCTGGGAAGTTAATACTGGCACCACCATCAGGTCCCAAACCACCGCACACGAATTTGCCTGGAGGTCCAGTGCAACCAGGAGGACTGGCTCCGGATGTTGGGCGGAAACAACAGGCTTGGGTCGCTGCGTTGCATGGCTGCAAAATAAACATGTTTCTTTTTAACTTAAAAAGTCAATCGCCATATAAAGGTACCCTGACGCAGTTAAAACGTTGATATATGTAAAAATAGATTTATAATTAATAAATGTTTTTTAATTCACGAAAAGGGAACTTTAGTATCATTTGAGTCAGTGCGGAAAGTCCTGTCAAGTTATTACCGTATTCTGCCATCACTCTAATTCATCAGCATTCATGCTACTAATTACTCATTGACGTACTCATGTATTATTCGCCTCGGGAGGACTAAGCAGGAATGACATTCGGCACTCCAATAATTTTCTGCTACAAGATCAATGCATTATCTAATCCGTATAAAATAAGACAGTCTACGAGATTACGAAGAATAAATTCTTTACATTAAAGAATGGAATAAAAGATTTTCCTCACCCCTTGTGTTACTTGATTATCTTGAGCCACAATGCCATTGCGACAATTCTGCTTCGGCACACATACATGTCCAGGCTGCGTACAAGGCACAGTTTGAGAACCTGGCGCAGGTCCATTGCCTCCAGTCAGGAACGGGTTATTGGGGTAACTGCTGCTACTCCCGCCGTTGTTTCCACCGCAACTACCCCCTTTGACTCCTCCACATCCTCCAGGGGAGACGTTAGATCCACTGCCAATGAATGGGTTGTCAGGGTTGATTCCTCCACCGCAGCTTCCTCCGTTGCCACCGCATCCTCCAGTGCTAGGTCGGTTCGGGGAACCACCGCCTGGGATGAATGGGTTGCCAGGACTCACGCTGCCACTGCCGCCACTGCCACCACATCCTGCACCACCTCCTAGGCCTCCACATCCCTAAATTAATAAAAATATATTAGAATGGATAGTCGTGTATCGAACCCGAGATCCTCTAAATAATTAACATGGACATTAACCACCAAGCCACCCGTTCGTTTTTCCATAACTATACATCAATTACATCTAGGGATCGCAATCACTTCCCCATACACGTAACATATACGACACATATATGACTGAGTACACGTGTAGCACATGTCTTAATTCCTCTTGTGCTCATCTTTCTTTCGTATACACACACTAGATGAGATGATAATTATAGTTATCTACTCATATACGTGATTCATCATTATGTACCTGCTACTGTATTTAAGGGCATAGAACATAGATCAATAACATGTTTTAACAATGTTGAGAAATTAATTATATACAATTGTACACAGCGTGTAATCATCTCCAGTTTTGAATCGCGCTACATCACGGTAATAGATTTATCATAGACGCGAATGCTATATAAAATTAAAATTAAGAGAAATAAAATTTTTGTATGAATTTATGAAAGTCAATTTTTGACTCTTTGGAACATTGAATAGTAATAGACAATGCAGTTTTTTATTTATTTTTTGTTTTCGTAACAAAGGATATTGCTTCCACATAAAATATCCTGAACTTTTTTTGAAATTTTATCTACTGCCCGCGTGCAGTGACTCAAATAGAAACTCAGTCATTATATGTTGCAGAGCAAATTTATTTTGCGAGACGTTTTCTATAGCGTTCTGATATAATGGATGTCCTAGTACGGATGAACATGTTTTTTCTTGGTTCTCCAGTGGGAGAAATGCCCCCAAAATTGGCTAAAGGAGCAATCCTTTCTTCCATGTTTCCTTCTAAGTTATTTTGTAACGTCGCATAAAGAAATTCATATTATTCGAAATATAGAACACGTTTTTACGGTAAGGACAGGTCTGAAAATAACTTATTGGTTATACAACTGTCCTCACTGATTCCATTTGAATTCACAATTTGAAAGAGGGATAGAAGAAGTGTGGAGATGCAGTAGCATTTACGATACTACAGGATATTTATAGCCATTATTAGCCCAGTTTTTTGCTAATAGAGAAACAACTACAAACGTATATCACAATAATCAATCATCATGCGAAAATGAAGGGATTCGACTATTTTAATCAATCACTCGACTTTCCAACGTTTTCACTCTCTTCAGCTCCGAGATACTAAGACAAATGTCCTCAACCTCTAGAAGAAGAATATCTGGGACGAAATTACTTTGAAGTTGAAATAAAATAACGGTTCATGTCAGAAAAAGTGTTTTAAAATTTAAATCTTGGTCCTCTAATACACCGAATATAGTTCCAGCACGATGTTATTTTCATATAATATATAGAGCATTATTTTACCGAGTTCTTTTGATTTTCGTAGAAAAGCAATATAATTTTTTAAAAAGGAGAACATTTGTTTTTTCAAAAAAAGTTAATTCTAAGTTTTAGAACCAATTTCTTTTTATTAAAATTGACGCAAATGTGTCCCAGACTTAAAGGACATGGGCCCATTTATTTCAGTTGGAAGTAACTTGTAAAATATTTCACTTTCGCTCCATCACACGTTATTTTGTCTAAGGTTTTCAACGATAGTGCGGCTACTAACCAGAACCAGAGTAGTGACTATTAATTGACGGATGACCTTTTGTGTCTACAAATGCGCAAGAATCATGATGAGTGGTGTATTTCCTTAGAAGGAAGATAATCGGTGAAGGTCAGGGGTGAAAGGAAAGGAAGATGAGTGTCTAGATGCAATCACCGCCACTCATTGTTTCATGGGAAGGAGGCAAACTGACTTTTCTGAAAGCGCTCTCTGTGTCCATTCGCATGAAACCTTGAGCGTTTGAGTAAAGACCACGGATACGAATGTCAAGGAGGACGCACAAGATGGATAAACACGAAACACTTTGGGTACTTTGAATAATTCCGAAGAAGTAAATGCAACATTACGGCATGATATTTTTTACGAAGAATGAACATCAACTCAAATATCTTATGTTTTGATGTTTGACGTTATACTCTTCACCACTTCCGCGAAACTAATTGAATGTGTGTTGCTGGAAATGTTGGGAGAGAAAGTGTTCATCTCGAATCTGCGTCTTCAAATCAAACTTCGTAACACAAATTAATCGTTATATGAAACTCTCTTGTCTTATTACACATAATTATGGGAATTCTGCAGTAGGAATGAGGTAATCTGCCAATGAATTGTACAATAAATGGTTTGATATTCGAAATCAGGATCTTCCTGTATATTTATTCTGCATATTATTGAATTGACAAATTACATCTTACCGGTAAGAGCTTTGTCTTTGAATTATATCTTTGCCACTTATCTCCTATTAAATATCTTATTGATATACGACTAACAGAATACCTAGCACCTTGGTTATATTATTTTCTTTATTTAGCAAACGGTCTCGGTTCCCGATTATTGTGACCCATTCACAGTTGACTTCCCTATGGGTGGAACCATGTAACCAATTTAGATGTTTATTTTCTAGTTCAAGAAGGCAGTGAACCACGGAACTATTGGGTGCCTTTTTCACAATTTCAATTTCTCCGAGTGCTTCCAATGATCGTGAAGGTGATCTTTTAATGACGTATAATCTTATGTTAGACTCAATGTTTCCTCCTCTCAATTTTAGACCCTCTGATGGCTCAGGTGGTAGCGTTCCTGCTCATCAAGTCATTCCGCGTTCAACTCCCGGTGAGGCCAGAAATATATTTATAACTTTTCACATTAACGTCTCAGATCATATAGCTGTGGCTACTCAAAAGCGAACCTTCCTTTCTATATCCACTTCCTCCTAGTATCAATAACTATTATTAACTACTTCTAACAACACCACGAGGGCCAAGTTGGTAAACCCAGCTAAGCGGCCCGCCTACTAACAATAGCCTACCACCCAACTCCATGTAGTTAAGCTTCAATAGCACGCTACATTTCCCATTTACAAATACTACAATAACAAAAGAATGTTTCCTAGACGAGCTAGTTTGGAATGATGACGATGTGTGCGGTATTATGTACTAGAAAAATCTACTGTCCACAATCGGGTTTGCACTCTTTCCCTGAGACTTGAATAACCATTGTGCTAACTTCTCAGTGTATATTCTTGTAGGGAGTAACTCACCTGCGGTGGAGGATTAGGAGCAGGTCCAGGTTGCGAGAAGATGCTTCCGCCACTGGACATCCACCAGTAATCGCCTTTGGCACTTCCGTCCACGCTGTTGCTATGAGGGGGAGGGGAGCTAGCCACGAAGGGCACTGAGGGCTGCGCCAAGGGTTGTTCTGTGGGCTCCAAGGGAGGCAAGGGCGCGTGCGGCTTCTTGTGCTTGCGCGGAGGGCCGTACTGCGCATGCGCTGTAGGCGTCAGGAGAGCGACGGTGAGCAACAAGGTGCTCGCCTGCAGCACTCCTCGCCTGCAGGGTGTCATGGTGGTCGGCTGCGCATACGAAAAGATAAATGTCTCGATTAATAAAAAAAATAGATGTGATAAGGGAAAATTGAACCCACCGCAGTTGTTAACTTGGATTCAGTAATCCATACCAATATACAAATGCGAAACTGTGTCTGTCTGATCTTTTGCTACCTGATCACGAGTAAACCACTGAACCGATCGTGAAGAATTTGACAAGGAAATAGTTTAGATATCCAGCATGAACGTAGGCTTACTTTTTTTTAAATGTGTGGTAAGAAAGATAGAAATGTTTTTAGATAATAAACGTCGATAAAATCGGAAAAAAAGGTGTTATATATTCTTATGCAAACTAAACGGTTAAAGGTGACAACTATGGATGGCAAAAATTTTTTGTGTCAAAGGGTTCCAGAAACAAGTCTGAGACGGCGTATGCCTATTATTAATACAAATTAATTTAAATTGTCGATAAAACATTGAAAATAGAAGTGTTAAAATTTGTATTATAATGTTTTAATTTTAAGAGAGTAATTTACAATAGAAAAACAAATCATCATCAAATTTAATAGATTTGTTTTGTGCATTTAACAAGGATAAAAAACGTTTTTAATTCGTAAAATTTCGACTAATAGTATAGATTTTACAATAATTTTAATGAAATGGTGCAGCGGCGTCATATGCTTCGGAAGCGATCGTTCGGCGCGCCTCCCGCGGGATGGTATAGTGTATACAGTCAAGTTTTGTTTTAAATTTGTATTATAATGAGTTGTGTATGTACTTTAAAAACAGTGAGTAAAAGTTTTTTGATCTTGCAATATGGTTAGATTTTTTTCTTAATAAAAGAAGATTAATCTAAGAAAAAAAACCGTAATCAGCTTGTCTGGAATAAATCTAGACGCTATTCCTCTCAGTGTTTTACAAGTATCTAATAAGTAAGACCCAAGTACAACTGGGTCTCATTACCTTGGTGCATTGTTGTGGCCAAGACTTCATGGACTGCTCTTTCAGTTAACTCAAGACTTCTGATAGATATTTGTGATCCCGGCATTTACGACTACATGTTTACAATTGAAATTATGTATGGTGACTACAATGACACGTACCAGCTGTATAACATGTGATTCGTTAAGATTGTTACGTTTCCAATTAAGAAAATAAATTAACATACAAGTTTTCGAAATTACAGAAATGGTGTATGGAAAACAAACCGTCCATTCTTCCATTACGACTATTTAAAAACTGGGTTTCAAATTTTCACTTCATTCCTCTGCTCATTTCTACTTCCGAATTTTTTTTTTAAATTCTTCCCCACACAAAAAAAAATCAAGCTCAAGAGTTCACCCTGAACACCATCTTAGTATTAACTTAAAAATGACTCTTGACAATACTTTTCAGTGGTTAACCGCCGTGTATTCTGATCGCTCCTTGCCGGTCTAATACATAAAGAGGGAAAACAGAAATATAACACAAAATAAGTTCCGTGGCCTCTCATCTAAAACTCGTTTTACATGTAAATGAAGTCTTATATTTTATTAAACGTGTTCCACAAGTGTGTTGGAAATTTTTATTTTTCATGGAATTCCACGACATGTGTAGCAGTTTCATGTACAAGTTTTCATTACAAAGGGGGATTACCCAATAAACCCGTTCAGCCCGGGTCTATGGACCGCAGAATCAAGGGAGTCACAGGTATTTAAAAAAATTTATTAATAAGTTATTTTTATTATTTTTCATTATGTCTCAGATATTCATTCTACATTCGCTGAACCTAAATGTTCTGTAAACGTGTTCTACGATTCTTAAGACTTAAATTATCAAATTATTGTATATTTACACAAATACATCCTTTTCAAATTTTATTCAGCAATCGCGTGATATAATTCTTTGAAACACATGCCATTGTATTTTTTTTTAATTATTCGAATAACAGTTTCTTTAAAATTCTTTAATATATATTACTGATTTATTTTGATTCTAAATTAATACTCATGTTTCTATTTTTTTAGTTAAAGAAAAGGCATGGTTGTTGTACATGAGGTTATTTGATCTACGGACGTAAAGTTATCTATCCCTACTGTTTACAAAAGTAATTCGTAAAATAATTTTTGTTTCAAATCTGTTTGCAAAAATCGTTTTCCCGTATCGTATTTAATATTTGCGAGAATTGAATTAATTGTCGAAAACTAATAATATTAATTTGAACTTACTCAACGACGATAATTAAAAATTTTAAGATAATATTGAAGTTCTTAATATTACCCCACTCCACTGCCACCCGAATTACCGCCTCTTCCACAAAATTATAGAATTTACTGCAATGTTTTATCACGAATAACGTAAATGGCGCTGATTTATTTTCATTTTTTGAAGCAGGTCTGATACATCTGTCTCCATTTTTATCAATATTTATTGATATTGATGAACTAACCAAAATAACTTAATTCATTCCTGCAAATTAAAGTTAATGTAGAGTTTAAGGACAAATTCACAAAATCGATTCTGTTCAAATATCATGCTTTACGTAATTGAAGAAAATAGAAAGGTATACAAATTTCTTGACTGCAACCGTGGCTAATCTCGACGATTTCCACAGGGGATTTCCGCGACGTCGCTTAGTGACCAACGCGTGGTTTGTTAAGGAGTCCTGAAAGACTGCGTCAGAGTTCATAACAAGAAGGTAAACGAACATTACTTCATTCAAAGCAAGGACATTCACATTTGAAACTCCTCCTAATATACTACAACAGAAATATTACTTTCCAAATCATATGAACAGCTTCATAACTACTCCAAATACACTAACTCAAAATTAGATAAGCATGAAATTTTATACGCATTCCTATAACTTGTAATGGATACTTCGCGATATTTTTTAATGTTCGTTAATGTGAATTAATTACAATCTATCATTACCTAAAAATTGATTTATTTGTGTTTTTCATTATTAAACTAAATGCTAGAACGTTTAAAAATATTTGTTGCATTAGGTTCATTAAAAGGTTTCTAGAAAATTAAAAAATTAAGTGAAATTGTTGCAGTCTAAATAAAAAAGTACGGAATATTTTGAATTTTCTTACATTTATACTCAACCTCCATATATTAGTTTATTTATATTAAGTAGTCCAAGAAATTTTTCTTTCGCTTCTTCTCTAGTATTTAATCAATATGACACAATATTCATTCATTCGCATCTAAAAAATGAATAAGTTGTTTTATTTCTGTTATTTTTCTTCGATCGTTCACAGTCCTAGAGGTATTTTTGATTTTAACCTATCAATTTTAGAGCATCTCTATAATTATTAGATAGATGAGGGTGAAGACTGTGTGTATTTCTTTAGCTTCAGAATTGTCATGTGTTTTGTTCCGAATTCCGAAATGTAAAATTCACATATCACCTTGATTCCATGCAATCGCATTCTTCTGAACATTCACCTCCGAGACAAACTGATCAAACAAAGACAAACTGATCAAACAGGACAACTTCAAATCGTTCACCATATATTAGTAAATTAGTTTTTTTTTTCCCTCCACGTGGTCATATGCAGTTTGTACTGTTTTTTGACAATAAATTTATTTATTATTTATTTATTTATCATTGATATCAATTCCCAGTACAGAATTCATTAACTGTAATATTATTGATATTTTTTTCTGTATACAAAACAAGTAAGAATAGTAGTGTCGATATTCAAGAAAACGTGATTTTATTTCAATTTATCGCCCAAGAGCAGTTGAATTCTGGATTTATCTATGTGGAGGACAATAAGCTAACTTACTCTCCTGAGCTAAGCAATTCCGATCAAAGTGTCCGAAGGAAAACCCTGGACTGGAATAGAACTACAGAAATAATGAAATCAGTCGTGCTGATATTGAGTAAAGGTAAAATAGTAATAACTGATAAATAATAGGAAATAATATAATAAACATGTGTTAATGTGTTTATAATATTTAAATAAACCTTTACAAAACTACTATGACAATGACACGATAAAGTATACAAGAAAAAAGAGTATTAGATTCACATCATATCTGAAATGCTTTCTTTTGAATTCTGAAATGTTTGGATAATGAATGTTTGAAAAATAAAATTTTTAGTACTCTTGGATAATAAACATGAAAATAACTTAAGTGTCATAAAATAAACAGAAAAAATTAAGGGGCAAAAATGAATTATCGTAGATGAGATCGTGATCAATTACTTTTGTGTCCCCGAAGAGTTTCTCGAAAGCGAGTTTGCGAGAGAAATGCCTCTCACTCAAATTGAACTCATTCGATAGTATAGGATTTCGAAAACAGATTGAAATCCCTTTCCAACGCAATGTACACAACCAGGAAACCAGAGCATTAACCTTTGGCACTGGTCTAAACATCGGAGGCACCACCGTGTCACGAAAGCAGTGTGAAGATTGCGAGATAAGAGAAGAGGTATCTCTCCCGTCATTGCATGAAAATGAGAGTGCGTGGTCCCGGCCGCTTGCTGTATAATTAAGCAGTTCAAAGCATCCTTTTGCCATCCCACTTTCAATTGTTCCAGAGAACTCTTTGTTGAACACAAAGAAGCACTGAAGCGTATTTTGGACTGGAGATTTCTTTGAGTGGCACACTCTCCGCGTTTTCTGCTTTTTTCTTACTTTACGTTTTTTGTAGAACGGGAAAATATTACCATCAAAAAGATTCGAGACCTTTTATATGAATTGACGTTTTTATAACGAGTAACGAATACAATAAATTATACATAAATGTAGTTTATTACGAATTATTTTAATGTAAGTAATTTAAAGTTATTTATATTACTTATTATTTATATATAAAGTTATTTATATTAATTGTATCATTTAGTACTTAAGTTTCTGTATTATCTGTGTTCGGTTCTAAGGTTGTATTATCCTAATTGACGTTACTCTAATTTTTACTGAATTGCTCAATGTAAATCCGGGATGATTCTCAGATTAAAGTATAATTTAGACTCCAATTATTGTTTTTGTTATTCATGAATGTATGTTTTATTTTATATTATTGTATACGTATGTTGCATGTAATGTATTGTACTGTATGAAGGCAGGCCTAATTGTACTGCACGCCTGATATCTTGAGCCTCACCACGTAATAGAGACATTTTATTATTATTATTATATTACTTACATGTAAGTACTTTAAAGTTATTCATTTTAATGTGACCGTTATATAGATTCACTTGAATTGATTACAATTGATTGTTTAATTACAATTGATAAATATTTGCATTTATCAATTCATTCTATGTTTGACACAAGGAAGAAATAGTTAACTTGCTTTTCTAATTCATACAAAATAGAAGAATATATCCTATTTCACATTGATAGAAATTCAGTCTATGCGCCGGAAATTTTTTTGTGAACATTAAAAAACCAAAAGTAAAGAATAACAGAAGTAAAAGTAAAGAAATGTAGGGAAAGAAGCGTATAGACATATACGCTTATAACGTGTTGGGTAATAAGCCAATAGACAATCCATCAATTTGATTCAATTTGATTCAATTTGAGTACTGCCATACCTATGGCAATTTTTTCCCTTGGTCCTTATTCCTTCAACACAAAATAAAATTACTTTTATAAAATGGTAACTCCCCAATGACTTCTGTAAAATTGTCCAATGACTATTGAAAGTCAAAATCAGAATTAATATGACTTTATGGTTTTTATTTCTGTATTATTATAAATTCCATAATCTAAACTGATGGCAATTTTTATATTATATAGACCAGATCCTTTTCTATTAAACTCCTAAAAAATGAACTTTCCACGATCATGAATGTAACGCGTTTTAAAGAAAATATGATTAAATGACTTATGAACTTACGGGATTACAATTTTACATGGGTCGTTGACTTATTTTGTTGATACTCTATTGTGCAGAGTGTTAGACCTACATGGTTCCCTATTTACATCGTCATTTTCAATAGTATAAATAGTCATTTGGAAGTTTCTCCATTAAATTTGAATTATGAACTCTAACATACGAACTTCTATATTACACTCGCACATTCATTACGTCGACAAGGAAACTTACAATGTTCAAATTTATTCAAATTCATTGACGAACAATACTGAGGTTACTGACTAGAAAAACAACTTTACCAATTTTCATGACAATCCGGAATTTTAAGCAGAAGAAACTAAACCTCATGATACTCATACAGAGAGATGTTTGCGGAAAGTTTGTTATCATGCACTCTCCGTAGTTACGATTCGAGAAGCGTCGGTAACGGGAAGCGTATTGGTTACTCAAGAACACTCAGGAATTTCAAATAGTAAAACACACCTGTATCTACAGTCACCCACCATACATGAGCAGAGTCTACTGAATTAAAATTTTCTGAGATATTAGCTTCTGAGATATTACATGTATTGTAAATATACAATTATAAACATAAACTTGATTTTAAATCTATATGATTGCAATTAATAATGTGGCATAGTTTATTCGTTTTATATAGATTGAAGAGAAAAATATGGAAATAAAATAAGTTTGTCTGTATTTCTTCACCACAGATGTATTCTCGTAATTATCGAACTACTTGAGCGTAGCAGGAATTTTTGAAGGATTCTCTATATTTTTTAATACAAATGACGTGCTTTTATTTATAAATGAATACTGTTTTTTTATGTAAATGTAATTTTTTCCCGGTTTTTTTTGCTTTTACTTTCGTTCACGAAAGTTTATTAATAATTTAATGAAAAAATTATATTTTTCTAATGATCAAACATTACGTCACCTACACAGGATTCCTCCTAGTAGCCCTTGATCCGATGATACGATCATAATTAAAAAGTAATTAAGAGATGAGCTTTTTCTTATCATACAAATCTTGCCTCGGAAATGTTAGCTTAATATGAAGCACATTTTTTTCTACACTTTTAAGAGTTATCGTACTTGCTCTAAAATCTAGGAATTCCCGGTTAGCAAACATTCGAGACTTTTACTGTGTTCAACGACTATTAATACGAGGGAAAAATCCATTCAATCAAAATAATTGATTGATCATTGTTTTGTTTTAAATAGATGAATGATAATTGACAATTTATCTTCATAAAAAGTTTATGAGTACAGTTTAAAAAAGCAAGATATCTGCAGACTAGCAATTAAAAAGTCACGAATATAGAATTTTTATATTGTAAACCATATCCGTATTTCTTTACATAAGTGTTAACACATAACATACAACAACAGAATATTTTTATTACATCACGAAATATTGCAATTTTTCACATCTACGTCAAGTGCAACTTAATGGCTGAACATGACATAATCTACTGACAACTAAATTATAGTAGATTATAATAAATTACAGGAGAACGAAAATATAAAAAAAATATTAAAAAAACTCGCCATCTTCCAAGAAGGATTTCCTGCGTTCACCGCAACCTTGCATGGTTACCACTGAACTTCCGAACCGACGCGACGCCGCTCGGGCTTCAACTGCAAGGACAGACTTGATGCCTCGCTTCTGAACGTATCAGTGCATACTTTAACTACGCTTATTTTTTCCTTTTGCAGATAAAAAACCTAGACACAAACGAAGACGTTTGCACCTCGCGGGTATTTAAAAAAGTTAGCTTTTTTTCGTATTTATGACTCCATTGCATGGGATAAGGAAACGAATTACATGATAGCGTCGGGACTAAAAGATGGAATGAGATATCACTGAACATTCACTAGTTTACAAAATAAAATTACTTATTATTATTATTTATATTATTAGGGATTAGGGCTCTCCAAGTTCTAGGTCATTAGAGCCAATAGAGATTTATTATACAACGCATCTAAAAAATTAAGGGAATCAAAAGAGCTATCAGGTTTCAAAAATATATTGTGTGGAAGCAATTAATTGGTAAAGTTTATAAACTGAATCAAATATATAAAATAATAATATTATCAAGTACAGTCATTGTGAAACTCAAGTACATACTTTTGATAATATTTCATAAAAATATTTGGTATTTTTATATGCATCCAAGTCCACTTTTTCATACTTGAAAACAATAAAATTGCGATGTCTGTTGCATCATATAATTCTATGATATAACAGACCAAAACATACCAGACTTTATTGCTCGGAGAAATAAGGACATATGCAAAGGGGCTGGACATGATGTCCCCAATTTTTGATATCAAAATGTTTAAAAAACCAATTTTTGCCTCCGCAAAACACCGGAGAACATTATATTTACTTATTCATAATTACATTTTATTTTATTCAAAATATTATAATAAATAATAATAATAAAGAAGAACTGAAAAAAAATGCATGATTCTGTCATGTCTTTTCAGCATTATATGAGAGAACCATCTCTTTCCTCTATTGTCTCGACACAGGGATATAAAACTACGAACAGAAAGCATTTAATTTAATTATTAATTTAATTTAATATTACGATCATTTAATAAGTTAAAGAAACGAAATGTAAAACGATAAATTAATTTGAATTAAAACTTCCTATTAAGAACTATTAACTAATAATTTTCTATTAAGTATAAGACTTATTTGGTCTCGTTGGCTGTCGCAAAGTAATGAGAAACAATTACTTTTGTGATCGATCCTTGTAAAATAAATTATTTTTTGTCAAAAAGCAGTTACAAACTGCATGTGACCACGAAGTAGACCCAGAGGATATTAAGCTTACGAGAAGAAATGAATAAAAAGTTTATCACTCGATATCAGGGGAGTAATTCATTACCATTCTAGTTAAGTTAGTTAAGTTAGTTAAGTTAATTAATTATTTTAATGAGATAATATTAAGGGAAATTGTTCAATAAAAGATCCATAAATTTCAACAAAAAGAAATATCTGCTGTTTTTCAATTTTACTTCTTGACAACATAAAGTGTAGTAAATAATAATGAAGAATATAATATGAAAAGTAATGGTCCCAAATAATTGGCAATTATTGTCATAGACAGATATTTTATTCATGGGGAGTTAATTTAATTCAATATTTTATAAACAAAGTCGTTAAGAATTGTACCGCCTTTTGTAAACGCTTCAAAACCGTGGGACAGTAGAACCCCTCTTATCCCGTCTGGTCGGCAAAGAGGGGATTAACTCTGGTTAACCCGAAGTTCCCTTGAAAATCGATTTTCGTCCAAAAAGAGTCTACAATTTCATCTGGTATTATATAAAGCGGATACACAAGTGAATGAGATGTGATTGCAACTTATTTTATTACGAACACGGAAGATTTGATTCATAGAAAACTAGACTCAAGCGCGAGGTGAAATAAACAGGCGAACTCCCTCCACCTCCCCAGTTCAATCCACCAAAACACAAACTCGTCGCACACCTAACGACGCGTCACCCACTTTTACTTTCCACGAGAGTCCCGTCAAAGAATCAATGTTTGGGTCACTACCTGTCAGCTATTATACTCTGAAGGAGTGAAAATTAACTGTTCCACGGGATTGGCCTGTTAATTCGATGACATGTTGATACGATGCCGATTAAGAGGGGTTCTACTGGATATTTTGAAATAAAAGAAATGTAATTATTTAGTAACAATATGCAATATATATATATATATATATATATATATATATATATATATATATATATATATACACACACATCGAAAGTGGCAGTAAACACGAACTTTCAAAGTAAATATACAAAATCGGAGTGAGAGTTTTGAGGGAAGTTAAAGTAGAATGATCGAAAAGTTGGTACAAAGTTCCAATTATTTAGATGCGATAGGAGAGTCATAATTAGTCATTTTATTTCCACGTAATTAATCATTCAGAAATTAGTTAATAAGAATGTTGGTTTGGTAGGTCTGGGTATAAACGTACACGAAGGATTTATTTATTTAATGCCTTTTAGAGAGGTTTCAGGCCATCAGACCTGCTCTTCCACCAAACCGTTGGACTTGGGTTAGGGAATTGGGAAAGAGAGATGTTGGGTTGCCGGGTAACTTAATGGCACCGAACAGACTTTTGTCTGGAGTAGGTGAGGGAAACCCCAGTTGAAAACCTCACCTAGTTCGGCCGAGCAGGGTTTGAACCCACGCTCTTGCCACTCAGCCAATGGGATCGTGGAAGCGAAGACGCCACCTCTAGAGCACCGCTGTCGGTGTGCGTAAGGGAAAAGGTAAAAGAGAGAGGGTCGCTGAATGCAACGCCAATTACAAATTTGACAAGACTAAATTTACTGCAAGGCTAAAACCTACGCAGTGTGGAGGGGTACTAGGCTCCATTTCGGTGTGAGGAGGGGGGTATAGAAAATTAGAAGAATATTATTTTAATTTTCACCCAACAGTAATTTTATTTGATAAATAAATAAATTTATTGTCAAAAAACAGTACAAACTGCGTNATGTCAATATGTTTGTAATTTTAAGCAAAAAATTACATGTAAGTTATTATCGAACTATAGATTATTCTGAGTATAGTGCTTAAAAATTGAAATAACACTAAATTCACGATTTATTGTTACAATAGACCCGCCCCTAGACAAAGCCTAGAGAACCTGTATGATAAATCCGCATCTACCCGAAGGAAAACCGGAGAAAAACCCGGGCCAGGATTTGCGATCTTAAAAAGCAAATATTTGCCTTATTTAAATAAAGTTAATAAAATTATATGTTCAATTTAATATGTTTTGAAAATAAAAATTGATAGGGGAACAAGGTCCGTGACCTTTATGGTTGTAGCCTTGGATCTACAAGTGTTGCTTAAAATAGAGTTCAACGTCCTTCTTATACTTGATGGCTACAGTCAAACATGGGTAAAAAGTCGGTTTCCAAAAGATGTGACTGAAAATATTGTCATTTATACGTCGTCATTTTGCATGTATATCATTGATAATGAAGATTCATCCTCGCAAGCAATTCCGCCAGTGATGCATGTTCATTCCAAGGTACAGAGATTCCTAGACTGACAAACAACTCTTTATTCCAAAAAATGCGCTTATTCATCTTTACTAAATCATGTTTCGAGTAAACAAGAAGTTGGACACATCAAAACATCGTACGAATTGATGTTGATGTCAACAAAATCATCACGCTTTTAGAAAACTCTTGAAACCGACCCACCATTATTGTACAATCAAGTGTCATAACGAAGACTCTAGGTAGATGAATCCTCCCAATAAATTAGAGTTTACTAGGGTAAAATATCAAAAACATATTTTTAAATTAATTATTTTTAAGAAAAGATGTATACAATTTCTTCCTAAATCACTTCTTTTAGCTACTGCTGCACACGATATTCATAAAATTAATATTAATCAGTATTAATTTACGGGCCACATTTCCATTCACAGAAATTTTCGATTTATCACGGGAGTCTTGTTTTATGCGTAGAATGAGGCTTGGGAAATATGAGGTTTATTGTTAATCTGGAGAATTAATAAGAAACATGACACAACAAAAACTACAATACCCCTAGCTTTGAATAAAACATTAAAATTAGAAGGAAACTGACAAGTAATCCGTTTTCCTGCAGCACAAAAAGAGGAAGAATTCTGTTTTTTTAAACAAATTGTTTTGGTTTAAAAAATAGTGGAGAATCGTCATTAATAACTCCTACAAAATCAATAACGTAGTTCAAAAATCAATAACGTAGTTCAATGTATTAAAACATGAGTCTAAGAATATAACATTAAATTGTCTTCATATAATCAAATATTTTTCACTCGCTAACATTACAATTTATGAAAGGAATCTTACTGATCATTCTGAAGATATAGAGAGAATATTTAATTCCAAATCCTGGGGTGGAAAAAAATTTCATTCAGGAAAGAGAACCCCATAGTATTCTTTGTTCACACGATATCTTTCACTCAGGGTTGCAAGAGAAGCTAATTATAAAGAAAGAGATTCGCGGCAACGTGAATAAAACCTAACGAAAGTCCGTAGTTTTCGACTTTAGAACGCTGATTAACTATATGTTGCATCAAAAATCAAATCGAAAGTTTAATAAATCGTGGTTACTATCAGATAACAATCAATTTAATACATTAAAATCATTTGTAAATAATTAGACATTTTACGACATATTCCTATGACACGGGTGTTTCTCCTGCCACAACTCCGCACTCCGTCTGCGTGTATGCGACGGGTTAATTATAACTCATCAGCTGGTAAAACACACGCAGGAACATTCAGCCATATTACGGAACTCACATAACCATCAGGAAATCAATAACACTATCAAGCACATTCGGTACATTTTCATTATTGTAGACCAATTTGGACCAATGAGGAGTTGATTTGGAAAACAACGATTGAGGCCAATTTACTTTATTCTTAATTCATTCGAAAATTTATGTCAGAACTATCTGGAATAATTGAAGTTCACTGTGCTTATTTCTATTCCAGTGTATATAAATTGTTTTATGAACAATTTTAATTGGTAATAAAGTATGTAAAATGTCAAAATACCGATATTAAAAGATAAATAATTACACATATTTTGGTACCACAAGACGACGTCGTTGCGGTTACTGGTATAACTTGCTTTAACGGACACTTCTCAATAGCGGACAAATTTGAGAGTCCCATGAGTGTCCGTTATGGAGAAGCTTCACTACACCGTTGAGAGAAACATCTTTCATCACGAAATTCCCGCCACTCACCTGTGCTGTGATTTTCTAGTCGAATGCCGGACAGTGTCTTGTGAGAGATGCGAATTATCAGCGGCGCCGTAGCACACTGTGGCGGAGCAGAGGTGTCTCGCCTGCTATATACTAGTTCGCCTCTTGCCCCTCCTCTTCCTCAAGACACAACGCCGACGGACCTCCTCCTGTTCCTCCTGGTGCGTCATCGGGGCCTTGGAGAAACAAATCGCCTGATGGCAGCTGCGGAGGAGACGCGACCATGCAGCTCTTCGGCAGAAACAGTGTTGCATCCTTCTCGTGCTAGCGGACCCCGATACACAGGCGCCTTTCTGATATTGGAAAATGGTATTCCTACTTACTATCGGATATTTTATTACAGACCCCTCACTTTGAATTGCTGTTGAAGGCACAACAAAAATCATAGAAAAAAATAATAAACACCAAAAAATTTGTCATGTTATTGTGCACATACTTAAATTAAAAAAATAGTTATAAGAATCAATAATACTTTTAAAATAGCAGAAATGTTTCAAAAAATGCGAAATTTTCACTTTTCCCGGTACGTCGTCTACGCTAATTTTTATACAATAAACTAAAAGTGTCAAAAATAATTATTACTCATCGAAAGATTACTATTATGTTTGTGAAAAACATTTAAAAATTTCGAGCTTCTTTATGCAAAACATAACGAATTATTAACATTTTTCGAAAACATTTCTAAAAACGACCAGGCACGTTTTTAAGGAATAAAATTTATACTGTCGCCTTCAGCAAAATGCCACTATCACATGATCAATGAACGTAAACGTTTAAAACTTAATATGTAACCACAAATAAGTGATAAATAGAACTATGTTTTCATTTGGCGTCCAGCGGCGTCTCAGCGGTGAAGTAAAGTCCGGTCGTGCTGTTGTTACGTCCACACTGGAAGGATTTAAAGAACATATCATAGATAACTTTTTCGTAAACATTTCATAATTTTGTTATTTGATAATCACTTTTGTCATATTTCGAACAAGGTAATGTTAGAATATTTAATTCGGTTCTCAAAACTATTAAACATAATTGTTGTAATTAAGACATTTTATGTTACTGTTTTGAACGTTTATACAATGACACACGTAAGATAAGTGCAAAGGTTGTTGTTATTGTTGTGGTTTGAGATTTGTGATTGTTCGATCTATTTATATTATGCAGAAAACAAAAAGTTGTTTGACGTCATTTTAGCAGCGACGACGCGCTAATCAGATATTCTGGTGGGTTAACAAAATCGTTTGGGGTTAACAAAATCTCATTTTTCCAGTTTTAAAAGTATTTGTCATGGGTACAATACTGACAGCGGTGGTGTAGCGGTAGCCTCTTCGCTACTAAGATCCCGCTGAGCGGTAGAGCGCGGGTTCAAACCCTGCTCGGCCGAACAAGGTGAGGTTTTCAACTGGGGTTTCCCTCACCTACTCGAGACCAATGTCGGTTCGGTACCGTAAGTTCCCTGCCAACCCAACATCTCTCCTTCCCAATTCCCTACCCCAAGCCATGGTTAGGTGGAAAAGCGGGCCAAATGGCCTGAACCTCGCCATAAGCCATGAAATAATAAATACAGCTTTTGTTGACTCTTTCGTTCATCCAATCGGATTAAAGTTTCAAGTACGAGAGAAGTGAAATCCCCGACGTTCATTGTGTCCACATTACTAACATACACTGCATTAAAATTACCCTCGTTCTTTCTGTGCACATTCAAGGTGCACCTCGATAATATTGATTCACCCAGACACACAGCACAGCCGCTCAATCTTTCCAGCTCCTTACTAGCGTAATCACGAACACTTCCGTGTCATTTTTGCCTTTTATCGGTTAATGCTGAATTAAATAAGCTGTATTTCTTACAGGTATCTTTCATATGGACCATTTTCTGTACAGTGCGAACAAAGATATCCGTTACTCAGTGAGTCAATGTTTTTAGAAAGGTACTCGCGCTACCCTCTCGCCAGAAAATTACTATTCAAGTCAATGGACGCAGATCGAGCACCCACACTCTACCGGAAGATGGTTCTAAATACATAAATAAATTTATTGTCAAAACAGCAGTTGAAAACTGCGTATGACCACGTGGAGGACAATAAACTAATTTACTCCCCGGAAGCAAGCGAGTGACCATCCCATCAATTCCGATCAAGGGCCTTAAAGGGAGAGGCGGATTTAGCATTTCAGCACAATTCTGAGATAAGATGAAAAGTAGTTCGTCTCGTGTTACAATATATACATAATACCAACAAATTTGTATTTAATAAAAACTCAAAAAAGGTTATTTCACTGGTACGTATGATATCAAACTATAGATATATTATTTCAATGGAGGCCGTCTTTGGGTAAGAGCCTAGCAGTTTTGTATAAAAAATCCGCCTCTACCCAAAGGAAAACCGGAGAAAAACTCGGACAAGAAAGGGCCTTTGGGTTTGAAACTATAAATAATATTATTAATAATTATACCAAAGTGAGCTAATTTGGAGGGAGGGAGGTCAACGTTTTTTATAAATACATGTCTCCATGATCATAATACAATTTCTTTGCTTCTCATCACTATTATTTCTTTCTTTCTTTCTTTCTTTCTTTCTTTCTTTCTTTACACTTATTAAGTGTTGTTTCCCGAAGCATTTCTCATTATACATCATAATCCTCTTAAAGATCGTGTCCCGCAAGATGCTTCTCGTTAAACAATTATTCTTCGTTATAAGGTTCATACAACTAACCCTCCATAAAAAGTAAAAAACTCCTGCGCAAAACCATTCCCCTATCTTTATCCTGTAAATAAATACCAATAACCTTCCAAGAACCATGTATTATACTCTACAGTTAAATGACCATTTTTTCTTAAGAAGGAGAAATTCCTCGAAGACAAAAAATGTGAAATATGGAGTGTTCCCCATTTTTCTTAATTATACTTCTTAACAATAAACATATGTATTCATTTCTTCTATATATCTACATGTGGGGAGGGTATGCGATCACTCATATTCTTGTATTGTTCTCTGAAGAAACTTGTACAGATAATTCTAAAAACCTCGAAACAGCCATTATAAAATAACCTAAAACCACAACCAAAGAACAAATCAGTTTTGGTTTTCCCTATTTTTCTGTAATGCTCATTTAGAGTTATGTAAATTATTATGTTATATATCTCATTACAATTACACTATCTTTTTTATGGAAGAAAAGCTTTGATTGTTAAAAAAATATAACAAAGATATTTCACCGTAATAATATGGTAGTCAATTTCATTTATGTAAATGAATCAGCGAGTGCGGAAACTACAAAGCGTACTTTTTTTTTTTTTTTTTTTTTTTTTGCAAAATTGTGTTAATTACATGGATCTGGTGCTTACTTATGAGTAAGAATATAAAGAATCGTGTGAAGAACGGATAAAAAAAAATTCTAATTCACCGTAATGTCGATTAAGTGATTATAGTTATTACAAGCCATTGCAACCATAAGAGCATACTTAATGCTAATCTTCGTAATGAATCAAAGCGTTAAAAAAAAGTATGAAATACGGGAAACAGAGTATAAGCTATCTAATATTAATTTTGATTTATTTCTTCGACTAGCACATTACCCGACGTTGCCCGGGATTCTTCTTAGGCTTCTCTTTTACTTTTACTCAGGAAAAATTAAAATCTATCTATATTGTGAGAAAAAAAAACCCTTTTATTTACCAGTTTTGAAAATATGTACCGCACCCTCATTTTTCAAATTCGTAATAATACAAATTTAATACAAACCTTGACTGTATATACTACACCATCTAGAGGATGCCACTCCGCTCACATTTTCACTTCCGAGGCACGATGTGGCTGCATCATTTCATTAAAATTCTTCTAAACTCTAAACTATTTGTTGAAGTTTTACGATTTAAAAACGTTTTTTTTTATCTTTGTTAAATACACAAAACAAATAATCCCTTAAATTTGATAATGAGTGATTTTTTCCTTCTTACATTACTCACTTAAATTCAAGTATTTTAACACTTCTATTTTTATCGATAATTTAGGTTAATTTTTGTAGATAGGCATATGCTTTTTTTGAAGAGCTCTCAGAGGCTAACAGTATTACTATTTACAGTGGTCACCTATCTCTAACCGTTTAGGTAGCGTTAGCGAATATAACTCTTTTTCCCGATTTTATCGACATTTATTATTGTCAAAAACCATTTCCATCTTTCTTATCACACATTTAAAAAATTAAAGTTAGCCTATGTTCATCCTAGAAATCTTAACTATCTCCTTGCTAAATTTTATCACGATCGGTTCTGTAGTTTAATCGTGATCAAGTAACCAACAGGCGGACACACTTTCGCGTTACGCATTTTTATATCAGAATATGGAGTATGGATTTTCAGAATGACCTCACGCAAAAACACTGCTATCAGCTACTGTACGACAGCCCCCAGCTAGTGAGAAATCTGACGTCATAAACGTTCTCTTACTTGTGACTGTAATAGCGTGTCATTCTACAATCTACACGGAACTAGATAGGTCGCTTAGGAAATAAACTCCGCTATGCAATGATCAGTCACCTCTGGCGAATTTGGTGTTTCATAATTACAAGTTACTCAACTTCGGTTCATTGATTGTCTTCGTCTCGTAATTATAAGCTATTCTTACGAAATCGACCTAATTAATTAATTTTTTATTTATTAAATTTAGTTATTTCCTAAGTCATATTATTTATTAAATTTAGTTATTTTATTATTTATTAAAATTAGTTATTTCGTATATTATTTATTAAATTTAGTTATTTTATTATTTATTAAAATTAGTTATTTCGTATATTATTTATTAAATTTAGTTATTTATTAAATTTTATCTATTTAGTTATTTCCTAAGTCAATCCACTTTTTCGCATTTTTTTCCAAACGAAGTTAGTCTTCTTTTTTCTTTTTTTTTTTTTCAAAAAAGGAGATTTCTTAAACATTTGGTGTTCTATTAATGGGGAATTCTCGATGTACTCTATTGAAAGAGCCTGTAAATTTTTCACAACCAAATATTTCGTTTATTTAAGATGTTATTATATTATATTAAAAGATGAGAAAAAATGTTGGGAGCCCTAGACAACATACTTCGTATAATTCAGAATATAATTTCGAACAGTTTTAAATTATTTGGAGAGCGTAAATCACGAACACAAAAGTTGAGTATTTCACCATTACTAGTTAGCTTTTCTAAGCTTGTCGTTTACCTATTTTCATAAATTCAATTCTTTAATTTTTATGCACGTCAAGTCTAGACAACATTTTCTGATTACGGGTAAGCTATAGATAAATATTAAGTTTATCCCTAATAAACATAGCACAAATTTTGAAGGGTATTGTTTTAACCATGAATACAAATGTTGTTAAAATGTATGAATTAGAAATATTTTTTAAAATATGAAATATATCATAAAGTGGGGATGATTTGATAGCAATCAACAAATGTTCACGGATGTTGCGTTAATGTCATATCCTAATCCATATGTATGATCTTAAATTATACGAGGAGCATATATGGATGGGCGATTCGAACCCTTCTTTGGACGTCGCAGCTATTCCCTTTTGAGATGCCATCTGGAATCGACCAACCTCGAAGAACTGGTTCTTGGTTCAAGGTGAAGAGCCATGATGCAGCATCATTTCAAACGTACCCAGGTGCAAAAATGAAGAGAAACAATTTGGAAGATTTTAAACCACAATCTCTTCTTACAACTTAATAACTCACACTGCTTCATTTTTCAAGTTTTACTACCCTTTTAGAAAGAAACATTTTGTAGTTACACAGTAGAGGTTCAAAGTAAATAGAAGAGGTATTAAATATTAAAATGTTAAACAACTATTTTAATTTTTAACATTTATTCGTAACGATGAAATAAATCTGAAATAACAACGCGTAAAAAGAGAAGTGATAATTTTAAGAAGTAAGAAAAAAGTTTAATTTATGATATGAGCACGATTACTCATTTATTATTGGTTACAAAATAATATTTAAATTATATTTTTTTAATTCGTTGATTAAAAATAATTTCTAGTCGACTTAAAATTTATTTTAAAAATCGTGATTAAATTGTTTCCGTAATGAATAAATTCTCTAAGAATTGTGTGAATCAGTGAAAATGACCATGGGAACTCAGCTTTTTCCGCTTATACTCTTCTTAATCAGTGTCTCCGCATAGAGACCAAAATACTCGCCGAACATACCACAAGGATCTTGATAAGAAAATAAATTGATATTTTGAAAAAATATACGCTCAAGCTCGAAAATCAGGAAAATCGATTGAAACTTTGCGGTATTTACAACTCAATTTAAGCTTTTACAATTGGATGCTTATCAGTAGAAACGTGCAAAGTGACAAGATTTGAAAAATTGATATATTGCACTAGAAAGATGCAGAACACTATAAAGAATTCCCTAGACCAAATCAAAGTGGCACAAGTACTTCGTCCGTGGTCAATTTCTTAAGAGAGGTGCAATATGCCATTCATTGTTTTGCATTTAATGAGTTTGAAGTCAAAGGAATGAAACAACCTGCGAACTTGGGAAGTGTAGAGGTGAAAGAATCATAAAGTAAACTTGAGACTGGTCATAACATTCCGGTACTGAAGAAAGGAAAGCATGTGGAAGATATACAGTCTACATTGTTCCAAGTCATCTCATTAATTAAGTCAGTTACGACCGAAAAGAAGAGAGATCTACAGGCTATGATTCCTTTTTTGCGTAAGGAAGATCATAAATAGCATTACAGGCAGCTCTGTACAGAACAAATGTCACATTTTACCATGAAAATGAGACTGGACTTGGCACCTTACACAAATTGTTTTTTTTTCCTTTCTACTTCAATTTTACTTACATCATGAAACTTTCATTTTGTATAATAAAGAGTTACCATTTGTTCCTATCTTTAAAGTTTGATGAATAAAGAAATTAAAATTTTGTTTTTCTTTATTATTTAGCATTCAATTCGTAAGATTTGATCTATAATTATTTGGACGGATGAAATTTTTTCGGACACAATGTTTGTTCATATCAATAACTTTAAATAATCAGTAAATGATCATAACGGTGTTCTTCAATGCCTTTTCCCATTTTTAAGGCTTAGAAAAGGATTCTTGGCTGGAAAGTTAATCTTCATGGATTCCCAATGATTGCAAGTGCAGAATCATAATAATCGTACACTTTGCATAATAATTTTTGCCCTAGAATCACAAAATTCCCGCGAGCAATGGCTCAGCTAGACATTGCAAAATATATCTATTAAATTCTATAAAAACATATTTATACAATGAACTATCAAATTAATTTTGTCTGCAAGGCAATTAAGGAAATGAAGCCAGTAAACGATCAAATAGTTGAAAAGAAGAACTACTCATAGTAAGGAATCCATAAGAAAGAAAAATATCAGGAAAGGGTATTTGAGGTAAACTTTCCAGTTAACAAGTGTGCAGGTACATACCATTACGTTGTTTCGAAGAATCACATTGGCATTGAAGTTTAAAAATCCAGTAACAATTACGAGATAAGAACGTGAAGACATTATGGACAAACAGTTTGAATCAAACAAATGGAAATACGGGGATCATTCGGATACACAACAAGATTGATGAAGTTACCGGTAAGAAATGAAGTACATTAATTAATTTACAGATTGTCTCCATCAATTAAACTTGTGAATAATTAAGAGTGAAGTCTAACAAGGTTATTGTTGAGTAAGTTCATAGTTGATGTTATACTAGAACATATGTACAAGTCGTTATAACTGTCGTTCCTGTATATACGATTTTAATGATTTTACATATTTATACGGCTTTCCTTTCCCAAATTATATAGACACTCAATAATAATTATTTGTATTTTGTTCCGGTTTATTTTATTTAAAACATTTTTATTTAACTAAGTTCCTTTTCCAAGAGTCCTCTTATAACGAAATATAAATTATAATTGTAATATTTTTTTCACGTTTGCTTAATTTCAGATACCATGCCAAAATTTTATCACATATATTAAATTAACTAAATATGAATTTGAAACCAAGATAATATTATCTCGCAACAGCATTAAACCTACAAACACTGCATCCGCGACATAATCTGGGTAAACATATCTTGTGAGATAAAGACAGGAAAGGAGCACTGATGCAATAATATATTATGAATTTTTAAACACTCCCTAACCACCTCGAAGGTGAAGAACATTCATAGCAAATTGTTTTATATGAATTATTCAGTAATATGAAGTCAGTTCACGTGTATAGTTCTACAAAATTGTGACAAAATTTTTCTCATACACATACAATCGGTCCCTTTCCTTCGACACTTACGCAAATGATGACTGTAAATAGAGTACGTAAGATCTATTTGAACACTTTGGTCGCTTTGAAAAGATATTAAATTAACAATAGGGTTGTATATATTCAATTATCCATTAACGGAGGAAAAACTATTCCGAAGGAAAGAGAAGAGGGAGAAGAAAGAGGAAAAAATAAATTTAAAAGAATTACAAATAAGTACGTTTTATTTGTAAAACCAAATATAGCATTAATAACAGTGAATGGAAAAAGAAAACCTAGAAACAATGCAAGGAAACTATGTATCAAAATATTTATAATTCATTCCTATTTGTCCAATATACAGTTATACTTCACACAAGATCGCGCACATATTTACTCTGAACTCAATTTTCATTTTTTATATGCATGAAAAACTTGAAATTAATTGGAAAAAATGAGGTGGGGGGGAAAAATGGAATGAATAACTACTGCACACTCACACAACTTCAATTTTCTTACAATATGTTTCTGCTTCACAAACAAAGTCAAAAAAGTAGGAAGTAAGAGATAACGTATTTAAAAGTGGAATGATAATATTCATAACTGCTTCCAGTAAAATGTACTCTTTTCAGATACGACAACTAGAGAGATATCATAGTCGTGAAGCACCCACTATTTTCCCTATAATTGAAATAAATCGTCACAAATAGTTTCTCTATGATAAATCTGAATTTATAATAAGTTCTGGAATCTTTAGAGTCCGTAAAATATTCAAATTACTTGTATCTGTGCTTTACAATAAAAATCGAATGACGATTCCCCCTTTACAACTAGGTGCGGAAGACAAAACTCATCGGTAGACAAAATTATTCCAAGAGTTCATATCAAATAACTTTTAGAAAGAAGTGAATGGAAGGACGTTGCAAAATGAGTTTTCGATTCATTTTTGAATCAAGGTCACACAGACTTAGTGTTTTCTAGAGGAAAGTTATTCTACGACTCCAAAGCATCCCGGATACGTGTTTATATATGTGTGAGACGGAGCAGACCGAGACATGTAAATGGTAAATCATTTTAAACGATTTGTAAATTAAATCCAAGAGTTCAAAACAATTCACGTCACTTCCTCGGTGTCAGTTGTTATTTCAAAGTACACAAATTGCTATTTTTTTCCTTTAGAGTTTATCCTACATTAAAGTATTTCTTAAATATTTCATCTCTATGTTGAAACAACGTAAAAGTGAATCAGTTTCGCTTCTGGAAGGTGATAGAAATAAATGACATCTAGAGGAAATGATTCCTGGAGTTCCTCGAATAAGGATAAACCGCATTTTATTAAGTAAGGTTGCCTAACAGACCAGTAGGTGATTCTTTATTCTAACTTTCACTCAAGGACTTTTACATCACATTAAAACCTTTTTTTATAAAAGATTCCTCAAACACCATTGTGAAATACAGAAACTATTTTCCTTCAAAAATACAGACAAAAAACTTATCAGATATAATTAAATAAAAGCTATGATAGAATATCGCAGAAACAAAAAAAAACGCGCTACTCAAAATAAGCTTCTAAAAACACACATTATTCTGGAAATACACTTTTTTTCTGAGTCTTCTGCTTTTTGGTTCCGAATTCTGGTGGGGAAAAAAAAATATTTCGATATTTTATTACTAAATATATAATCATTATTACACAGATCCCTAACGATTTACACCACTATCTAAATCCGACTACAAAGCTAAACGCCAGTAGAAAAAAAGGCTTTGCTTTGAACCCTTCCACATTCGGGGCGTTTATGTGGAACGAATCATAATTGCAGCGTGTCTGAGGCAGGCAGTTCACGGAACCGATTTCGCACGCACGGAAAGTGCGAAGGCCAGGGAGGAGTCAAGCTCTGGAGAACGAACGAGTCAGCGCAGTGAAGGCGAGAGTGAGAGACACACACAGAGATGACTCTTGCGATGCTTCGATTACACAAGCGAAAGTGTCGCTTCATCCCCACCTCCTCACCTTCTTAATCTGTGATTCCATTGTAGCCATAGTTTCCAAAGTTCCCGCAATATAAAGTGCTCATATTACTGTAAACATTTCATTAAAATCAAAGGTGGATAAAGGATTTTATTATATTTTCTATTTTGTTAATTTTTATTTTTTATTTTTTTATTTTGTTAATTTTTATATTTTATTTTTAATTATTTTATTTTATTTTTAATTATTTTACTTTATTTATTTTATTTTTATTTTGTTTTTTTTATTTTAGTATTTTATTTTGCAAATGGGAGGGGGGGGGCTTAAATCTCCGGGTGTTCTGAAATTTGGGAAGGCTGGGGGAAAATGGTTACTATTCAAAACGAATAATAGACCTACGAAACGAACAATTATTTTCTTAAATAAAATACAAGAAAATTATTTTACACGTCTTTCGGGAGGGAACTTGTTCCCCGGGATCTGATATAGAGTTATCCGTCTCCGATCGAAATTACGTTTGCCCTTTCAAAATCTGTATAAAATAATTTACGTTTTATTGATTTTAGTAATAAAATTACGTTTTATTCACATAAAGATGCTGCAAACAAACAGTTTGAAGAGTAAAAAAAGATGAGTGAAAAGTCTCGTTATATCTCTCAAGGTGGAATCGGGACAACAAAATCAATGAATCTGTAAAATATAAATTATGTATTGTTTATGGGTTCATGCTAAAAGTATGATGAAAGAATTCATCAATTTTTAAATTTCCTGCATATTATATAATACTATTCTCGCAGTATAGTTTGAACAATAATTTGTTAAAATACTAATTACCTTTAATGCATGCTTATATTTGTTTTTTAATATATATAATATTAATTTTTTATACGAAGGTTGCTACTTATGTATCCGAAATTGGCAACTATGTTTATTGTTTTGCGCAATTTAACGTAACAATCGTAAAGTTCGACATTTTTAACCTTAATAGAAAATAAGAACGTTTTGTCGTTGAATGCTATTTGTGTTGTTTATATTGACAAGAAAGTTTCATCTGACAAAAATGGAATTAAGTCGTGAACATTTTCGTGCGACGATTTACTGCGATTTTCGACGGGGATTATCTCAACAACAGTACGTCGATCAACTTACTTCGACTTTTGGCGACGAAGCACCATCCACAACCACTGTATATTATTGGTTTTGTGTATTCAATCGTGACCGTTGTTCGCACACGGATGAATTCAAAGAAGATCGTCCGCAATCGGTTGTTGTGCCAGAAAACATTGATGTTGTGCGCGAACTGATAATGCAACATCGCGAGGTGACGTATCGTGAGATTGAGGCATCCTTGAGCATTAGTATGACAAGCATACACGAGATTTTACATGAACATTTAGCCGTGGAAAAGATTAATTCTCGTTAGATTCCGCGTAACGTGACAATCGCTCAAAAAAAAAAAAAAAAAAAAGTGTTGATTGGTGCAAAGAAATAATCAAAAAATAAAATAGTGGTGCTTTAAAAGCCGTGTGTAACATTTTCACAGCTGACGAATCGTGGATATATGCGTATGAACCCGAAAGTAAACAACAGTCGACTGTATGGGTCTACCAAAATGAACCAAACCCAACAAAAGTTGTTCGCGCTTCAAAGCAAATAGTCGCCTGTTTTTTTTTTGTTGGAATAAGTGGACATGTGGCTACTGTGCCCCTAAAGAATCGTATAACGGTCAATTCTGAATGGTACACAACCATTTGTTTGCCACAAGTACGCGAGCTCACTCAAATCGGAGTCAAAGAACTCAATATTTGGCCGCTCAAAACATCGAGTTGACGGGTTATCCGCCATACAGCCCTGACTTGGCACCGAATGATTTCCTTTTGTTCCCCTACGTCAAGAATAAACTACGTGGTCAACGGTGATGAGTTCAAAATGCATGTTTTAGAAATACCTCAATCGGAATGGAAGAATTGCTATAAAATTGGTTCAGGCGTATGCAAACTTGTATCGATCATAGCGGAGAATGTTTTGAAAAACAATAAATCATTTTCAATGATAAATAGTTTATTATTATTCCTGATACATAAGTAGCAATCATCGTATGTACTCAATCTTGGTTGGATGTATTCTCTCTACATTAATATCACACAGGCGAAAGTCAAAAAAATTATACTCTTTATAAGAACATAAAAATGTTATGTAAAAAAAGTACCTAAATTTACTAGAAAACAAAAATGCTGCACTAACAAATTGCGATATATTTCATTAATATTTTAATATGAGACTCTTATCAGACAAGTAATATCACAGGGAACATAAAAAGGTATTCAAACGGCAGTACTATCCAACAACATCGGAGCTTACACCCACTCCAGTTGCCAATTTTCCTTTTGAAATGAATGAATATACAACCTCTTCTTCTGAGAGCTTGGGAAGTGGAATCTCTTGACATAGAAGTGGAAAGTGGACTTTACTAAATGTAGAGAATGTTATGTCCTACAACTCTTCAGCTCACAAGAATTCTGTTATTTCAACCCAGGATCCATAATAGAATGGCATCATATCCACCATAAGTAAGTAAATTCAAAAGGTTGTAGTTACTGCAGTTCATGATGCGTGCATGCTTATCAGCACATAGATCAGGAGACATATTACTGTTTCCATTGCCTTCTGATTTTTAAGGTTAGGTCATACCGGAGAGAAAACCCCGGAAAAATGCATCACACATTAAGAAGATAGAACTTCTAGTAGATTGGGAAACATAGTTTCTCTGGAGAATACTACAAATCCATATTTGAAAAAAAATCCTAGATGAATGGAGTATTATCTCAGGGAATGTGTGTTCTTTTTTTATTTTCTTTATACATCTTAAAACGCAGTATCTAACTATTTATAAACAATATATTCGGAATAATATACGTCCTCGTAAACTATTTTTTGTATTCGTTCTATTAAATACAAATTTGTTGGTATTCTGTTAACATTATAACATGTACCGAAATACTTTTATTCTCATCTTAGGAGTGTGTTGAAATTTTCTGTCCGCTTCTGTTTTGGGGTCCTTAATCGGTATTGACGAGATGCTTGCTTTCTGAGAGTAAATTAGTTTATTGTCCTCCACGCGGTCAGACGCAGTTTGTAACTATTTTAATGACAATAAATGTATTTATTTATATTCAGCTAAGTCATTACCCAAGTCTGTACTTGTTTCTTTTCTTTCCATTTCCTCTGATCATTTGTGTAGTTGTTTATTTTTATCAGCATCTTCTTTCTGTTGAATTTCATATTTCTCCTTTCCCCAAGCTTCGTCGCCTTTTCCTTTGCGTGACCCGAACAACACCTATTGCCGTCCATAGGCGTTGCCCGTCCCGTGAGAAGGTTAGTTGCATTTCGCCATAATTCACTGTTTGTTCTTTTCTGTACTGTGATCATTCTTCTTCACGCGTCTCTTCTCTTTATACACTTCAGTCTAATAATCATTTCTTTTTTTATGTTAAGTTTTTTGATCATTAACACCCAGCGACAGTCATCATCTTTTCATATTATCCCGTATTTATGCTACTCTTGAAGTAAATTCCATGAAATTTTCCAACAGTTTCTTTTGTTTTTGTTTTAATTAGTTCCCATTTTCTTGAACTTGAGAAAATACCATACTCTCTCAACTTCTCCAGAAACTTATTTCATCATTACGAGGTCCTCTTTCTTCCATTATTTTCCTCCTCTTACAAACGCTAAATATACTTTCAACTACACTTTTTCTACTCCTTTACTCTTAAAAATACCTTCTCATCTTTTTATATCTATTACATTTTTCTTCTACTTCTAAAGTTTTTCTTTTTTCTTGAAGGGATATAAAAATTTATTTTATATTTCAAATCGATTATTTGTAACAATTTATAATAGAAAATACTTAAATGTAATATATTTTCATACGTAATTTAAGATATAATCCATTCACAAAGTAATCTAATGTATAATTTTATTCAGTGTATAAATAAAATATATCTTAACGGCATTATATATTTTTATATAATTATTCGTAATGTTTCACTTTATTTTTTTTTTTGTCATAGTAATTTTTGTATATAAGTCACATTTATTTCTCTACCTTGTGATCTATTTTACAGGTACTACATTACTTATAAGTCATTATTTTGTTATATTATTTTATTAATTAATTGGAATGTTTGGTCTTAAGCCACCATCCTGATTTCAGTTTTTGCTGGGTTTCCCTTAATCGCTTAAGGTTCAGTATCGGGATGGTCCTTAGCTTGTTTTCCCATTAGTAAATATAATAAATACCCTCCCATTTAATCTTATATTGTAAAGAATTATAAATATTTTATTAGGCGTAAGAGCAGACCTCGGTCTGAGACTCGCCACTATTGTCATATATTTATTTATGTATTATACAAACATAAATTAATATATAATACTCCTATCTTATGCAAATATGCATTGGAGTTACGTGAAATGTTCAGAGTTGCTCCGTAATTGCTGCACGTTCAAATTCAAATCTCTGAAAGTGTTTGTAAATCCGCATGGAATCGGACAAAGATCTGACGGTAAACAGTGATGATGGTCGTGCAATCATTATCATTTTAAAAGAAATTCGGACAGTTGACACCATGACTTGATAGTGTTGCCCACACGGATAGGGGTTTCTGCAGGTACTAGTCAACTAAGAAATCTCATGTTTCGCTTATTTACATATCCAGTCCATTAAGGAGATCATGACACATCTCACCAGCACTAATTGTCAAGACTAGGCCTATCCTCTTAGAGAAAGGTAAGAACGAAGTTTTCACCGATGAATTAATCCCATACAATTAAGAGAGCAAAAGTTGTATGTATCTTTATCCCATATTTCTGGTATTTTCTCCAAAACTGTTTTTCGAATGAAAAATGCAGATTTAATATCCCAAGCGATACAGCTTTCATTTGTTGACATTGCCAATACATAAAGAACAAAAACACCAGCAAATTTTTCGGGTAAAATATTAGCAAATGACAGACTTTATTAACAATGCAGTGATAAAATTACTGAAATAGTTATATATTTTGTTTTAACCATTTCATATTCGCCTTAAAAGTATTCCCCAACTTACCCTTGTGGTGGAGACAATATATTTTAAAAAGTTGGTTTATTGACCGATGCTTAAATCTATTAGTGCGAGGAGTAAGTTTTAAACAGCGTTTTTGTTAAAGGAGTCACAATATTCTTATTCAGGCAACAAAAAATGAAAAATCATTCGCTATATCGAAGAGAAAGATATTCAATGTTCATCAAATGTTATCATTGAATATCATGTTATTCAATATACGTCTAATAAAAGAGATTTTGTATTTGTTATTCAATATGTGTTAAATAAAAGAATTTTTGAAAAATTAAAAAATTAAAAAAACGTTAAAAATTATTTTAACTTTTTATTTTCGCTACGTAAATAATGAATTATTTCAATTTAATATTATTCCACTGAGAGAACAAGTTTGGATGTGAAGTCCAAATCCAAAGGAAGGAAAGGTTTTCTCCAAACCTTTGATTGTGACATTCCAACTTTTGTAAGATATATCTCGAACTTTCGATGTGATCTCTGAACTATAAGATTGAGATGTCATATCCAAAGGTTTGAAGAAATCCTTTCCTTCCTTTGAATTTGGATCTCACATTCTAACGTAAGGTTCTCACATCCGTAGTGTTATCTCAGTGTATTATTATTATTAGTAGTATTGATGCAGTGGTGTTCACGTCAGAGTTCCAAAGGTGTTCTAGCTGGTTGAAATCCCTAAACCCAGGTTGCTACCAGCTCTTAAGGATTAGATGCACTTTCTTCAAATGTAGGATGTGCCGAAAAGAGCAATATCTTGTATTTTCCATTCTCTGGTTTGCCTGGGATGGAATCTAAATGCTTCTTTAAATTTACAGAAAGCGCACCAAGGGAACCTACAAGGACAGGGATAACCTTTGTTTTAAACCCCCACATCCTACTGATTTCGATATCTAAATCTTTGTTGTTATTATTATTATTATTTTATTCAAAATGGGTACTATTTCGATAATGTCCATCCCTGGTAGTGGATCATGAAACAACTGCATGTCCCTTATAGTCAGTCGTAGAGATATCTTCTGGTGTCGAGATGCCAAGCGAAGCCGAAGAGCGACCAGTGCTTTCGCGAAGAGTAGTTAGCAGGAGGGAAGAGGGGAAGGTAGGAGGGGAAGTTACGCGTAGCCTCCGCGCGTCCCTCGGGGAATTCCTTCTCGCTCCTCCGCCCACCTCGGCGATGTTCACCTCTGCCTCCAGCGACTGCCCTCTGGTGGTGCGTTGGCGTTGACGTCTGTCTGTGCGGCGAAGGAGTGAGCGATACTGGCTGCTCAAGACACGTTTATGAACCTGGTGGAAGACGTTTCTACGAAATTTAATTTTCTCTTTGTGTCGAACCGCACTGCGAACAAGTGTTACAAATGGGTGTAAAGTTAAGATGATGTTACATGCCAACTGCACTGAAAATTATTTAATATCGGGATTTCCGAACTAAAAACTTGCGTGGCAATGAAGTTGATCTAAAACTAAATAGACACGTGTTTTGGTTATTACATTTGGTCTTTCAGTTAGTAAAGGGCTGCATTGATCATATCGTTCATATCAATCCCCAGTAATTTTTCCGTCTCAGAGGTTTCATCGTTTTGCCTCCTTGTGTTTAGGTTCGAGGTCTTGAAAGGCAAAGTAAACAATTGAAATCCGTACTATACGTACTTAAATAACAAAATTGAACTAAGTTGATCTTATTCGGAAATTATACCATCTTAAATCAACTTTTCATTCCAAAATATCTATATTACGTGAATTTCATAAATATGTGATGCCATTTTGGAGAAAATTTTCAAATATATAACTGTATTCAATAGTTTAGGATAAGTAGACTCAATATATTACCGAACTCTACTAGAACACTATGCAAAATAATATGCTAACAAAATAATAACTAGACTCAAATCGAATTAAGCACAAAAATATTTTACCCATGTGAAGTATCATTCGACATAGGGTGGTTAGTGAAAACGTTTCGGTCTATAAGATTTGCCAGCACCAAAACATCGTCTCCTATGATTGCTCTAAGATCATCCATGTCAGTGAAGGAAGGTGTAGGAAAAGCCCGAATGCTAGGTTACATTGATAAAATCGCAAACTCGCCAAAGTATATTGTACAGTTATTGAAGACTCTAATATCGCATAGGACGTTAGAGATGTGGTGATGTAGGAGGTGGGACAGGTCCCTGCAGCGTAGCAAGCTCCGGGTATTTCCCCACGGCCGTGGGAGACTCCGATGCGCTAAGACAACGAACACCGGAACCATCCCTCCTTCAGACCAGGTCGAATTATTTTTTCGCGGGAAATGAAGATTCTTATCCTAGAAGTTTTGCTTAAGGATTATAAGTAATATAAGGAAACTTTAGGAATGAAAAAAAGGTGCTTCTAACTGTTCCTTATGAACTGAGTTCCCAAGTAGTATTCACGCATTCCTGAAACCAGATTTCTCTTGCAAAAAGTTTGTCTTACACGGTCACGCATGTCTGAACAACAAAAAGTACTAAAAAATGAAGGTACCGAATTTCTTTAGTTGTAGTGAATATTCTCTCTTATTTTATCCCATAGAAGAGATACAATTCACGATCAAACGCTGCGTGATAAAAAGAAAATTAAATGAAAACTCAGAAGATACCTACCCATAACATATATTAGATATTAAGATTTGTTAAATATGAAAACATAACCAATGATATTAAATAAAGAAAATTCGAACATATTTCCTCCGGATAAATTATTTGAATGAAACGGATACAACATTATTACATTACAATTTTCAGCAAAATAATAAATAAGAAAGTAAAATCAATTATTTATGAATAAAATATTATTTGATAGAAGAAATTTGAAAGGTTTTAATTTATTTTGAAATCGTTTAATGTGACATCAATTATAACGGTAGTTATATGAAATAACAGTTTTAATAAATTGAGTGAAAGTTTTTTACTTAAATTATATCAGTTCTATGTTATACGGAGAGTTAGTAAATTTCACGGTGAATTCATGAAACACCGGTTTCCAAACATCTCCAAATATGAATTTACAACCTTTCAGGAAGGTTAATGTCCTAAAATGATGAGTAGCAAATTTTTCTATCGTTAATCGTGATTCAAGTATCACGAGGATTTTGGTTGAAGATGCGAGGAATTGTCTGCACCGGGGATAATCGATACGCTTGTCATGTTTTATTCCAGGGAAGAGACTTCCACTAGCTCATCCTCAAATAGAACAAGAAGGAAATAAATTTACACAGAAGAATGTGATACTTAACTCGTATTTATCCTATTCTTTCGCGGAGTTTCATTCGAGAATTATTTTGTTTCTTTAAACGTTCATTAGTTTTCATAGTCTGAAGGCTGATATTACAATAACTAGAACTGCACCACCGCCAGTGGTGGCGTCTTCGCTCCCGCGATACTGTTGCGTGGTAGAGCGTGGGTTCAAACCCTGCTCGGCCGAACTAGGTGAGGTTTTCAGTTCGGTTTTCCCTCATTTACTCCAGATAAATAGCGATTCGGTACCACAAGTTCCCCGGCAACCCAACATCATCTCTCCTCCCCAGTTCCCTTTCCCAAGTATAACGGTCAGATGGAAAATCAGGTACGAAACCCGCCAGAAGACGTATAATAATAATAATAATAATAATAATAATAATAATAATAATAATAGTAATAACTGAATGACATCGGTGTACATGTAAGAAAATACAGAAGAATATCTAATTGAAAAAAAAAAAAAAAAAAAAACAATGAACGAGAGATGAGCAAAGGAAGCAAGATGGGAAACATTGCTTTTCGATTTCATTACGATCTTTTAAGACTTAATTATAACAGAGATTTGCTGAGACTATTTGTTTTTCCTGTATGAAATGGGTACTTTTCAATCTTATACCCAACCTACTTTTTAAAAGAAAATTTATTTTTGACCGATTACTTTTAGTTCTGTTTCACAAATGTAACATTAAACAACATTGATCGATTCAGTTTGTTATCTTAATCAACAACGGAGATTCCCATCGTCTTTCTCCCTTTGTCCTTTCACCTATTTTTCCCGACTTTCCGTGTACTCTTTATTCTATATTTTAAACAACAATACTGATCACTATTAAAATCGAAATTTGAAATCTCACTTTCAAGAAAAATATTTAAAAAATGAATCATAGTGATTATTTATAATAACAAACATGCATTTTCTACGTTTATCTTATGAAATAATATACACTGTTTTAGGATTGTCAATTCAACTCAGGCTGATGCAACTTACACATGTTTTGTTAATATTAATAAAGAATCAATTACGTATATCAATGCATGTAATATACAAACAAAATAATAAGGTAATTTCTCGCTGACAACATAGAATTCAATATTTTTGTATTTATATAACCGTAATTATCATGGAGGGGATGTTATTTTCTAATTGACTGAATATTTCTTTTCCTGTTAACGCCTTGATCGCACATGTTCAAAGCCCTCTGCTTCTATTGCAACACGAAGGTCTTCACAAAAACAATGGAGCATCGCGCATCATATATGGCGATAGTTCTCGAACAATGGAGGAGGTGTGGTTCCAGCAACGTCGTAAACTGCAGGTTTGACTACATGACGCGTCACAAAATACTTTTCATATCTCCAGCATCTGCACTACAGTTCACTACGGGATTCAGAATTTAACGCCGTTTCTTCTGACAGACCCAATAAAATATATTAACTCAAGTGTAATTTACTCAGAAACGCGAAGACAAAGACATCAAGTACTATTTTTGGAATTATCTAGGAGCAACCCCATTCTTTGCTCAAAGTCTAATTGTCCCTTTAGCAGGACTTATCAGATCCTTTACAGTCCAGAAGGGATGGAGTTCTGTACATTATTGGCTTTGGTACAAGGTAGAGATCATGCGACCAGCATTGCGCTCCGGTCGTTTGATAGATGACTCGCGGATACAACCAACTCGTTGTTGCAGACTAAGAAGCCCTGGAACTCTATCGACATACAATTATAAAGTATAAGGTGAATCTTGAGGATTTGGTCATATTTTCGGGTACCATTCCGATGTTTCGCCTTTATTCTAAGGAACCTTCAGGGCTAACAAAAAATACCCATAATCAGACTACAAAATAGTAACACTCAATACTGTAATTACTATACACAATTTTTGTACACTTATAATTAACTTACACAATATATTAAACCTATCAATATGCATAACAAATGTCGGCATGTGTTTGATGTTGTAATGGTTCCCGAAAAATCTGACCAAATACACAAGATTCACCTTATACTTTACATTATTGGTCAAGAAATTTTGCGCTCAATTGCGCTTGTTATACAATTGTCAATAAACCTCACCGGACCAGCCGGGATTTGAACTCCAGAACTTCAAGCCAGCGTTTCAGAGTTCTATCCTCTGGGCAAATCTGACTAAAATTCATCGAAAACCCACGAAACAACGTAGAAAAACATAAGACAGAAGAAGTTCAAAGAAAAGTGTCCACATCCGATAAAACCTTGAGTTATAATTGCGTTACAACTTTTCATAAAGATATTCTAACTCAGCGCTAACCAACTTATCTTAACCCGCGTGCCGTTTTCTATACGCTCTCGAGCAATTGGACTGGCATGGAATGGGGTTTGGCAATGTTGCACAACGAATGAAACATGAGTCATATTTATATTATTTCCAGCTATAAAATGTAAATAGTATATTTCTTTATTTTTAATATTTAGTATTATAATAAAATGTTTTCATATTGAAATCTATAACGGGGTAATTCGAACACAATGTTCTACTTTCTCTCATCGGACATACCCCGTCAAATATTAATTCTGACAGCACAGATTTATAACGCAGACTTGTGCCCCTTCCCCCAACTTTGACTTGCATAAAATATACGAACAAAAAATGACAATAATTGGAGGATAAACTTTTACTTTACTCTGGAAGAGCAATCTAGGGATCATCCCGATATTTACCTTAAACAATCGAGGAAAACCCAGAAAAACCTCAATCAGGATGACGTCTTAGTGCCGAACATAGAAAATACAAAACCGTTCATACTAAATTATACTTCTTCAATATATATCGAAAAAGTATATAAGAAAAGTTACAAAAGTATGAAAAATTGATATAATTAACGTTACATAAAATGTTTCATATTATATATGTATGTATAATTTAATATATAAGAATTACAATTTAGGATTGCTATACAATGAATTGTAAGTGTTGACACTGACATTAATACATCACACGTGTAATTTAATGTCTCCTCATAAAATGCTTTATAAATTATTTAATATCTCTTATAATATGTGGTTATTACTGTGTGTCTTTTCAGAGCTTGAGTTTTTGTAAATGTCCACTGCAGTTGGGGCCCGGGGCTGCAACCTCCCTTAGCCTAAACGTAACAGAGAGCTGAGTTTTTATGGTTCGAGACTCCCATTCAATCCCAAAACAAAGTAAATATTTTTAATCAAACTCGTTTATCAAATTCAACATGTTTTAAGAGATTGCTACCTGTACGGTGAGAGAGGGTAAAATATCTGAAAAAATTGGAAGATTACCCTTAATTACAGAGACCACGCTACATTGTTAACAGATGAGAAAAAATGTAAATTTGAAAATTAGATAAATGAATTTCAAAAGATAGAAGATTTGAAAGAAAATATTGCAAATTTTATATTACTGCATTATAATACATTATAATACTGCAAAGTAATGCATAAAGAGAGAGGACAAGAATATCTAGAGGAAAACGTTCCGTGATCTCATAAGATGGAAAAGGACAACAAAATCAATGAATTTGTAAACATAAATAAAAAAGAAATAATCGTTTGGAAATGGATGCAGGAATTGAAACTTGGAAAGTAACGGTGCTTTCTTAACAAGATCTGCGATAACGGTTCAATGTCACCCGCAGCTGAGAAAACTTCTGGCTTCAGCATTGAGAGGATTCTCCAGTTCTTCAATTGAAGTTACAACATTAATAATGTTGACTTTGCAACGGATGCTCACAAAAATAACTCCTGACGCAAATTCTAAAATTAAGTCTACAAACAAAATAAAAACGGAGAAGTAGAATATGCGGAATATTCCCCATCCCATTTGATTAAGATATTCTCAAGAGTGTGAGAGGAAGTATAACTTTGACGACGTAACTGACAAGTGATGAGATATATTTCAAGTAGATCAATTAAAGGAATAAAAATAACCATTAATTCAAATTTAGGGGTATAAATAGGTACAGAAATACTAATTCAGAGTACAGAAACCGATGAGATACAACGTAACTATGTTCAATTAATTTATACCTTGAACACTTCGTATTTTTGTCCGTAGATGAACTAACTTGATAGCCTAAACCATATTCAAAAAATATTCTAAAATATAAAATAAGAGTTGTTCATCTAGTATTTTCTCCAGCCCCAAATTACTTTGTTGATGAACTGGATTGAACACACAGTTTTCATTTTGAATTATTTTCGCGTGTATTTTTGAGATACATTATGATAAAATTATGTCCATCGTCACTTATTAATCAAAGTACTTCATAAATATTTACTTTAAAGTGCACATTTCTCGTGAAGAAAAGTGCTTAAGGAAATCGTGAGGGGTCTTGGAACCACGCGAGGAATTCAAGTGTTTCAACTGAACCACGCGCGTCTTCGTGTTTGAAGTGGAGGTATTATGCTAATAACTATACATGAGGCTCTTCTAAAAATAACATTACTCCGTCATTATCTGAATATGTGCCGTACATGAGGATGGTTTTCTTACAGAATATGCAAGCCAATTAGATATCTGTGGTTACAAATTCTTCAAAATCCCAACAGGAAATAACAACGTACTTCCCAGGAAGATTTGTTTTTGTATTTGTTTTCGCATATACGCTCTAATGATGCGTGCTGCGTTTCTTAGCGAACATACAATTCATTTATCACTGTCTTATAATTCTACAATCCAATCAATAGACAAAAAGGAGAATAAAGTATTGATCGACAGATAAGTCCCCATCATAATTTTGTGAGGTAAAAGATTTGTTGACGCAATTTATTTGTTACTACTTGCAAATACCTTCCATGAAATTAATAAAAAGTACAGAAAACGAGTTAAAAAGAATAGGATACGTGATTTGTGTTACCATCTCGAAATAATCAGCGCGTAACTAAACTCATGTAGGGTAAGCCGGGGTAAAGGTTTGCACGGGGTAAAGTTTGAACAGGTGGGAGATGATTTTCCGCGTAAATCCGGTACGTAGCACATTCGTCTTTCTCCCGTCAGTCGCCTTGTGGAACCCCGTCGACTCCGTGTACACTGAAGAAAATTAGGTGAAATCATTTTTCTCATTTTCGATGTTATTTTTCCGCAACATTTAGGTAAAATTAGGTACTCAACATAATTATCAAAGGTTTCAACCGCTTTTTATCTATTTAGTATGTATAATAAGCTTTGAAATGCCACCTATCGATTTCGGGTTTCCGAGTTCAACGAGGAAGAAATTCCGTCCAAACAAAACTGTTCGAAAAGGGGAAAAAGTTTGCAAGAGACTTGGGGCAAAGGTTCGCAGGTGCCTATCCGCGAACCTTTGCCCCACACCTTCAAACCTTTCTTTGACACTGTTTCAAAGTAAAACTTTTCTTCCTTTCTTTTTCTCTTTTGTGTACAATTCATGGATTACTGATATGATAAAAGTAATTATTGAGTATTCGGTAATTCATGAAGACTTCGATCAGTCTTCAACGAGGATCAAGAAAAGGAATTGGTTCAACATTGTGATGATTAAGACAAAATATTATTCGGACTGAATCAAAAATCCTTGAGATTTCTACTTTACTCTTACGCTAAGAAAAACAATATTACATGCCTATTCTCAAAGTCTACCAAGATGGTTAGGGAAGATTTTACCAAAGCTTTTATGAAAAGGAACATATTATCTCTAAGGACCCCACGAAAAGCGAGTGTGGCTCGGACCATGGGATAACAGATTCCAACTCAACCAATACTTTGTCAATTTAGAACAAACACTCCTTAAACACAATTTTGCACCACATAGAATATTTAACATGGACCAAACTGTGTTTCAATTTCCCAAGCCCATTGCTCCAAATGAAAAAAATGAGGTTGGCAAGTCTGTGTCCGCAGAACATGGAAAACTGTTACTGTTGTCTGTGCTATGAGTGACACTGGAAACTTTGTTCTTCCATATTTTATATTTGCAAGGAAGAGAGTGTGTTAAGAAATGTCTTAAGAGTGTGTGTTAAGAGTGTTAAGAGATGCCTTAACGAAGCAAAGACTATACATAATATCAGAACATTATTTTGCAATATTTCCTCACATTGACAACTCTGCATTCTACATGCAAGTTCCATTAGCGTGCCTTTGGCTCCATTTGGCAGCGAGAGAACACGTTTAGTTCTCTAATGGATAACTCAAGGACAAGGTCAAGATGAATCTACATTCCCGGTGACGGACAGTGACGAATTTGGCTCAGGTACAGAAGAATCAGGTGCTGTTATAAAACCAGTTCACTAAACACATGAGCTAGAGTAGACCTATGGGGTGGCGACCGTTCAGTACCATCATTCCGAATTGCAAACAGTGGCGGAGACAGGTTGTTCGCGTTTTTTTAGCGGGGGACGTGTCACAATTTTGGTTTCGCATATTATTACAGAATTGTCACTTCCAAAGAAGATTACACAGCTAGCAACGACTTTGTATTTTGCACTGAAGTGGGTGCTAACGTACAGTTTCCACTAAGGTGTTACAGGTCGTAATGGTGATACTGTCAGTAGACCTGGATATTTAGAAGTTGGCATTCCGGTATAAAATACGAAGTGGCTACACAATTTACATTGATGGTACTGAGTTTAATAAAACAAAACAGAAATAGAAACGAGGATTGACAAAGAAATTGATAAATTGCTGGCAAATGCGTCGGGATGTAGTGGTGGAAGGCCGAGATCTATATCGGTTCATCAATGATGTGAGATACGTTGGAAGGAGTAAAAAGTGGTTCAGACCAAGTCCGACCATGTTGGAATTACTTACGGGACATATAAACAAGTATTTACATAAAATTAAGATTAAGGATGAGCCAAAATGTGTGTGTGGATATTACGAGGAGACAATAGAACGTGTGTTATTTGAGTGTGAAAAAAAATAATGAGGAAAGAAGAAGATGGATGAGACGAATGATAAAAACTGGAACATTTAACATGGGGGAATGGACCAGCTTTTGAAAGGACGACGATAATACGACATCTTACAGGAATACATGGAACCGATGATGTGTATCAAACGGGAGTTTACAGTACAAAGGACATGGAGACATGACGATGCGGACCGGGAGGGCAAGAGAAGACCAAAAAGACAACACTAAACTATGTTCAAAGAGAAAAATAGAAAAGAATCAAATTTATTAAGGAGATATAAAACCCTGACGATAGTCTTATATCAAGAAAGAGGGTAGACAATGCACTGTAAATAAATAAATAAATGTAAAAATGTTCAACTCGTCACTGTCTTGGGGTACTTTGTCGACGGTTCATGGAAAGAGGAAAGTTCATGGAAAGAATTAAGTTGAAGTTCTATTTAATTCGCTCAATTTATATCTACAAGTTCTTTCCTCGTCATTATTTTTAATTATAATTAACTCAATAATATCATTATTATTTATTATTCATAATAAAAGACTAAAACGCACGAAAGATACATTTCTATAACTGATAAAAATCTTAGTGTGTTATATTATAGTACGAGACCAGAATTTTTTTATCTAGATCACAGATAACAAAATAAATTTGCAGATAACAACTAACGTCACATGAATCCACCAAATGTTGCGAAATAATTTTCCTGACTGTCGTTATTCTGGTTTATAAAATGATGGTAAAGGATTGTGCTCTCTTCGATACTTTTGTGTTCCTTTATACCCTTTTTCAGTTCATTTTTAATGATAAATATCTTGTCAAATATGTAATTACAAACTGCGTATGAGGACAAGGAGGTAATTTTCTCTCTCGAAACAAGAAAGACTCCATCCCTTGAATTCCATCCGCAAGCCCTAAAGGTATTGACGAATTTATTATTTTACACCCCAAGTAAATTCATAAAATTTTACCAAAAATAATAAAAAATACTCCTAGTTAGCTGCTTGTTGTATTATCCACAGAATATCAAAAATAAATATTCAGTAGAAAACAAAAGAAATTGTTTAACAAATACCTACTATAATCAAATCTTTAAATTAAAATGGAAATATTAATTTCATTATCAAAACTCAACTCAAACTTCGAGATGAATAATAATGAGACTGACCCTCTCCCAAACTTCTGCCACCCTGCAGTGGAATCAAACGTGGGGGGATGCGCAAAAAAATTGACAATTTTCCTTTACATGACTTTTTTTTTTTTTTGCATATTTCCACTGTATGTTTTAAATAATAAAATAAATCAAAGAAAGGACAATTAGTGATTACCAAATCAATAATGGTGAATTTTTGTTATATTTTCTAGTTTAGATGGTTGAAATGAAATGTTTATCTTTCCTTTAAAACGTGTGTGTGTGGGGGGGGGGGGCTGCCCCTTCACACCCTCCGCCGAAATCGCAGACTGATCCCAAGCCTAGTAAAGCGTTTATCCGGAGAAAAAAACGAAAAAACCGGAGCAAAATGGGAACAGATCGAAGTCTGTTCTAAAACATACCGTTCACATCAAACCTAGTATAACACTATACATAATCTTCCAACGTACTCGAAGCACAAGTTCATTTTCTAAGCTCAGGTGCACGTGATGTTAATGATTGCAGCGTGCTTTTCCTCGTCCTATTGAAGTAACCGACAGCGCCCGAGGCGTCGCTTCGTCGTGCACCCGGATGCACAGCCTTCTAGATGAGAGTGAACGAAACAGCAACGATTGGGTCTCGTAGTCGTTTGGCAAAAGACCGATTCACACGTCGAAAAACAATCGAGATCGCCAATCGTGGTGTAAGATCAGCTACAGCAAACATGGCACCCTGATCGTTGACCCTAATTGATGTTTCTGTTTCTCGTACTGTCAATACAACAATCGAATGATAAATTATATCAAATCCAATAGTATTATCGGCTCAAATCTGCTGAGTACAATACAAGACACACACACACAAAGAAAAACAAATTTGAAAATAAATTAAGATAGTAGTTGCACCATTGGAATTAAATCATTAAAATGGCATAAATAAAATCACAGTTATTGATTTAGATTTCAATATGAAAACCGTACTTCGTAATAATATAAGGGCTCTATATGTACTACTGCCAGGGGGCGCCAAACTTTTAAGTCTGCCTCTGCTTGTCATTGATTTGACTAACTTGGAGCGCCTGTACTACTTGTATGCGTCTGCTTTAGCATGCGCGAAAGTTGAAGAAAAATAGAGGTGAATCTACTAGTTTCATGTTTCACCAAAGTTTTAGTACTGTAGTAGCGGGACATTATTGTTTTGTCCGTGAAAATCTATTCTATCAAAGGAGGATTTACTTCAAAATGGAGTAAAACTCAAATGACTTTTTTAAATATAAAATAGGTTCAAGCGGAGGACAGATAAAAGCATGGTGACTTCAATAGTCATCTAAAGAAAATGAAATTAAAGGACAATGGCATGTATATTCGGGGACGGGACAGTCAAACTGTTGACCATGTACTTCCTGGCTGAAATAAATGTGGTGCGAGGATGGTGGATTGGAGTAATGAAGAGGCTTGGTAACTCGACACTTCACCATTCGGAAAATTATATAGGAGACAAAACTACTTATGAAATTATGAAAATATATGCAGATAAAATATTGAGTATGAGAGAAGTTAAATTAGAAATGGGCAAATAGATAGTAGATGAACCTTCCTTGTAGTAGGGACGTCAGTGTGCAAGGACGATTTCCACGAGCAGCTTAGAAATGAGGAAGAAATCAAAAGAAGGAAAATATGAAAATAATATTGTAGTAAATTAGAGGTAAATAATATGATAAAGACCCTGGTAATAGCTAATACCTGAGGAACAGGAATATCTAAAAATTAAAATGTTAAAATATTTTTAAAAATATTAATATAAAACAGGTTCATTCAATAATTACTTTTCTTGAATTGATTTTGAAATTTTTAAAAGAAGAATTTCAAACAGTAGCAAGTGCCACGACGTAAGAGTAAACCATAGTCATCTACAAAAGACCTTCGGCTCCTCTGCTTTTTGTAGAAAATCTGATCGACACCATTGGAATGCTCTTCCTGTAGACGTCGATACAGATTTATACATATTTAATACACACTTCAGTCTCTATGACTAACCATGTCCACCGGTACTCGGCGATTTAGAATCGTGAAAGGTTTGAATCATGTATAATAACTATTTAATACAATACCAAGTTAATAATGATTTAAACCCACCACAACCCACTTGGTAATATACTCAGATTTACGAGGACAGCAGGGTGGTTCTTAAAACATCAATTTTGATTTTGAATTTGGACAGGGTACACTCCCATTTTGTTTTATCTTCAAATAAGACTTCCATTAAATTTCAGATTTTTAAGACATGTTTGAGAGGTTACTATTAAACTTTAGTTTTTTAATCAATATTTCAAAATCTTGGTAGTTGCCCCTAAATGTCGTTTAAAGTCTGAAATTTTCATGGAAGATTTAAAACGAAATGGAACGTCACGGTAGTTTTTTAAGAACCACCCTGAAGCCTTTTAACCTGAGCCATTTCACAAAATACAAGTCGCTTAATTTAACGTTTAGATGGGGAATGATTACATCGCTAACGGAAACACCGGTGACGCAGGTGGTAGTGTTGTCGCTGATCACCAAGTCATCCGATGGGGTAAGAAAATTTGTAGCTTTTCACATGAATGTCCCAGTTCATATTGCTGTGACTACTGAAAAGCAAACCAGCTCCTCCTAGTATGAAGCACTTCTACTAACCCCTCCACGTGGGTCAAGTTGTTGGTAAACCCACCTACTGACAATGACCCATCACCCAACTCCTTCCTCCTATCGCTCCACGTAGATAGGCTTCAATAGCGCGTTACATTTCCCATTTACAAAGACTACAATCTAACGGAAACAACGATGGTGGTGGACCAACGGCGGAGCTCACGGTGCATTAGAAATGATGAGGATCAACATACGTCATATATGAATAGCTCTCTCCACTTAAGTCTCACCGGCAACGAAGTTTAATTCAGTTGTTCTAACTCCGCAATAACGGTGTAAGAACACAAAACTTTTCCGGGTTCGTATCCCCCGCTTTCAAAAGAATACAGGAAGGACAATACATAAATGACGGCTTATGTCATGCACTAACAACAGTTAACAAGAGCAACAGTATTCGGGAGATAGTGTATCGTGAGTAGTCGAAGTAATGAAGTTGCAGGAATATTCTAGAACGTTTATGAACTAAATACACAAGTAAAGATAAGAATAATACTGAAGGAAATAACTAAAATATTATTTTCCTGCAAAGAAAGATCTGACAACATCTGCAAAACTTAAATGAGCAGAACCATGCTATTCCTTTGTTGAGATTCAAATATCTAGGCTATGTGCTTTGAGGAATCAAAATGTAATTACAAATATTGCTAGTAAACCATTACAGAAGTCTACGAATATACCCATAGTGCAAAAATTACTGATTTAAAAGGAAAATAGTTACTATGGACTTTCAATGGTCTTGACATCTCTGTACCTTACTTACATAATTGATCGTTTTAAATTACAAATTTATTTATTTCATTTATTTATTTAGAGCAGTATGTATAATGTAAAATGCATAAAGCAAGCAATACATCATACCCTACAGATAAGATCAAACCTCCTGTACACGAACAAGAACTGTTCATGACGAACAAAATGATCATTTAATGTGTTAGTTCATTGGAGACATATATAAACGACACTTATCCTTATTAGACGTGTGATGTATCAGTTTTCTAACATTTCCAGTTAAATGTATTCAGAAATTATAATTTTTATTGAGTATTTTTGGCACCAGCAAACGAATGCAGTTTGTTAATTAGTAATTGTGCTTTCGACAATTCATTTAATTTCGAATATATATTCTAATAACGTACAATTTAGTATTGTACGGGCAATTAAACATTTAGATAATATTGCTTCTTAAGTTGACAAATGAATTGTTAAAGATTACTTGCATGTGGTGTCGACTTTTGGTCCTAAAGTACCTCAAAAACTTTAAGAATATGACATAAATATACTTGTACACACATAAAAGCGACAAAAATGTACCAAAAATAAATATCATACAAAAATAAATATGTACAAACAATGTCAATATAGTTCACAAAAGGGAATTAAATCACAAATGGACATAATTAAAACGTGAGATTACGTTGTTTTATAGAGGAAATTCTCTTATAGTTTTATAGTGCGTTATTATTAAGTATGACTGGAGAAAGAGGAATGTTTACATATAGTAACCTTCCAGAAATAAGATATAGGGATTTACCTGGTTGGAAAGATGGAAGGAGAAATGTTATAGTTGGCGAGGAAGGGGTTTCGTACCTACATAGACTCAGAAGCGCGACTGAATCTGTTTGCGTTGGCTATGTTCCATCCACTCGCGACGCGACGCAGGCGAGAGTAGTGATGACGCGTGCGATGACGTCATGGGCGACCGCTGCTCGGTTGTTGCCGTCGCGTCGGTGGCCTGAAACGTGCGGCGACGAAGCCCACTTGAACGGAACGTGCTCCGTCGACCGCACCTCGCTTCGCGTGTCGAGATGCAAGAGTAGTTTTTTTCGTTCCTTTTAACACGACCTCGGGTAACTCAAAGATGCTTTCAGTTATGTAATGGACGAAAAATTACAATGCGTGGGTAGAGTGCTTGAAATTTATTCATCTATTATGTTTCTTTATGTAAGTTCTGAAAATGATTTTTGTTCGTTCCCCTTTTAGCTCTTCTCTTAGATTTACTTCTAGATTTTTTCCCTCGCTCACAATGTGCCCAATGCGTTTTAAGTTGTCCATTGATGGAAGGGTTAATGTGAAGTCAAATAATTTTTGATGCACTTCTTATCCGAGTTTGCCTTTATTCTCTTTAATTTTTTATGCATTCAATCGTAGAACAAAGATCTGTGAAAAGTAAATGGATAAAAATGAATTTAATAATGTTCGTTCAAGAAGGGATTTATGAGTACGTTCCAATATTATGATAAATATTATGAATTCCAGTAATCCAAATTAAACTGTGTTGGATGTTTTATAACAAGGAATACCGTTGAGTATTCCTCATAAAACTAAGAAATCGTTTAAACATTACTAAAAGTTGCAAAATTAGACTATTTTACGACAATTCGTAGTACGAATCGTTACTAAGTGTTTATAAATAGATTAGATTGACTTCGTTAGTGACTAAGGAACTTATTAAATTTGAATCCGGTATTTCAATGTAAATGTTTGTATTCTATTTAAGTATAAAATGTATTTTGTATAAAGTATAAGAGTATATATTTATATCGATAATTACAAATGCAGCCTTATTTATAACGAAACATTTACACATTATTCAAAGATCATACCTACTACATGATAGTTTCATGAATTGGTTGAAACTTGCAGAGAACTCTTAGAAAGACAAATACTTAGAGTACGATAAAACATCAAAATAATTAACCATGACTTGCGAAGGCCGGTATTACATGGTCATACTTCTATGTCATATCTATTATGAAAGGTTCTCTCAAAGAGAACATATGTCATAGATATATGATCATACTTGAACTATAATCAAAACTTGTGCATTACATGGTCGTTAATTTGATCATACAAATATAGACATATGACCGTGTGATACAGGTCGAAGTATGTCTAAACCAAACAATTTTTAAATGTATTTCTACCTCTAAAGCTCCTTACTGGTCAGAAGAAATCTTTCGCTCATCCAAGATTCAGTCACGTGAGCGGAGATTCCAATGCCCGTGTAGTAAAGGAACCTTGTCGAGAAAACTTACCGCCTACAGCCACCTTCTGGGAAACCCACCTCTGCCAAAGAGAACTCACAAATAGAATTCAAAGAATCAGTTCTCTCCTAAAGAGGTGACTCTTGATGCGGTAACCATTTCTCGTATCTGGCAATGTACGAGATTCTTGGTAGAGGTACACTGCGTGAGAGACTCGTAAACTTTTTACGCTCCTGTACATACGCTTAATAATTATGTGAAAAAGTTTCATATTTTTTATCCATTAAACAAAACCACGGGAAATAAATATTGGAAAACGCTGCACAATGGAACCACAGATAAAAAAAGAATTTAAATTAAAAAAAAATAAAAAATCTTTTTTGGTAGATTACACGTTTCGTCTGTAGATTTTAGACTCAATCTGGGGACAATAATATAAAAACGGTAACATGGATACATATCGTTCTGTTCCAAAACCTTGTATATTATTGTCACTTGAAGAGGTCTATAACCTGTAAACAAAACGTTGTGTTCTAAAAAATGCTCCCACTGTATCAAAAAAAAAAAAAGGTCGCATATTTCTAATATATCTACACTAAAATGGTAGAAGAAACTAATTTACATTATAACATTTGTGCAAAAGATCGTGTATGCTATACTTATGGGAGAGAAATGATTGAATGTCTGTATATTACTGAATTTTTCTCGACGTTGTTCCTACCAATTTTGGCGAAATTGGCGATTTTGCCAATTTTGGCGATTTTTGCAGAAATAGAAGTGATTTATGGAGAAAACAATTTGAGGAGAATCGTTTTATACTTTTTTAATACCAAAAATACTTAATAATGGATTCCAAAGAAAAGACAACTTTATTATTTACATAGCCAATTTGTGAATGAAAGATTTACAGACTCCTGATCATAATGAAAGACATTTTCGTAATAAATTTACCTTTCATTTACTTTCTATGTCTTCTATTGTCTGAACATGAGGAGAAAATTGGATAAAACCCTGAATTTTGAGCTCCATAATGGAAAAAAAAAATTACCTAACTGGTGCAAACAGTCGTGGCAATGCTAAGTCACCAATATTGTTTAAAGAATATGTAATCGTACTATCCAATTTTTGATTTATTAAATCGTAAGGTCTTTTCGGCCGCATGGTGGTCATCATCAGTGCATTGATGAGACGGTTGGCGAATGAATCAAAAACTGGATAGTACGATTACATATTCTTTATACAATACTGTGTATACTACCAACACCGAACCTCGACATTCAACGAAGTCACCAAATTACCAAAATTGTTACGTTAACCAAACATAGAAATCTCTTAGATTGCGGTGAACCTCACCGCCAGGTAACAGATTAATCATGTTACGTCGAATGAAAATGGTAGACGGGACCGGGATTCGAACCCGGGACCTTGAGCTCTACGCGCTCATGCGC
>NNCF01127774.1:134476-149394 GCA_002313205.1 Laupala kohalensis | reverse complement strand
ATATATATCTGCCCCAAAGCTTTATTCCGCCAACATCATTAAGTTCGATCTAAAGAAATGTTAAAAGGAATATTAATTTTAAAATATTTATTTCTAGTTACGAACCTGATTACAATGTTTTGTTGCTTCGAAACGTGTTGGAAGAACATATTGAAAAACTTTTGACCGATTACAATCACGACGGTGTGTTTAAAGCGTGAATTCCTGGGACTGTTCTTTGCAGAATGCAGACGTAAGCAAAAGAAACTAAAATCGTGACCTACGATACAATCGCCGACGAAGGATTAATGGAAGTAAGCGAAGAAGAATCAAGATATTCTGTAATTCCTGCAGGAGCAATTGTTTTCTGAAACGCTGACGTACATTCGTTATTGAATGTTTTTGAATAAGAAGTAAATCAACCGTAACGAATAAGGAAGAAACAATTGATGTAAATGTATCCAAAGAGTAAGGGGCATTTTCTATGACCTTCTATACAAATCACTGCCTACTGTACGGAGCTGAGGAACTAAACGATGTGAGGGGAAATAAGCGGGAACCGATTGGATAAGACAAAATAACTCGACGTAATTAGTCCGATTGAGTAGGTATTGGTTTCGAGTGAAGCGCTCAATTTCCCCTCAAGTTTGTAGTGAAGTGCTGGGGAGATGACGTAATTGAGAGTGCTCTATTGATATATGAAGAATGGAGTACACAAGCCACACAAACTGCGAGGTTGGCACCTTTTAAATCATTGTTGAACAGTTTGTAAATCATGGTTTAAACCACTTGTTATTTATTGTTATTACTATCAAATCTTTTTACTATAACCATGATTTAAATGATATTTTTATGATACACCAGTACCAGAGGATACAATGTCAAGTAAATGTTGCATGTGATCTGGCAAGATGAGTGCAAGAAACAAATGCTTGTCAGTTTTTTTGTGAGATAAGAAATGAAGTGAGAATTTGCAGTGAAATGGAGAGTTGTGGAGAGAGTTTCATTCATGAAAATTAGGAATGTATATTTGTATTTCCATAATTTACTGAGAGAATTTGTATCGTTTCCGACGTCACTCGTAGCTGAAGATTCATTGTGTTCATTCCAACAGGAAAGTAATTGATTCGAAGGTTTAATAACACGCACAAGAGAATAAACTAAGATTTGCATTTAAAATGTCCAAAAACTTTTGCCCGTGACCGGGGTTGGCCCATCCTTAAGATGTAAGCACAATCGCCGTCACATTTTGCATATAATAGATACTTATTTTTCATGGCAACATTTCGAGAGTTCAGTGAACTTCCTGGGGTAAACTCGAATGAAAAATTGAACATTCCAAGTGTTTTGAAGTTAACGAAAATATGTTATGTTGGAGATTCGTTCCTGGAGGTAAATGATGATATGAACTGTTCACAATTACATCTTAATTCTAAACTACAAAATTACCTAATAAATTAATAGATTTATTTCTGTATTTAGAGGGTTTAAGGGGAAACAGAAACAACTGCATACATTATATACAAAATCTTAAGTGCTGAAGAGAAGTGAAGAGAAGTAAGTCAATCTAAAAAAATGTTAAAAATGTCTGAATTTAAAAACAGGACAAGAAACAAAAGAGAAAGTCAAAAAGACAATTAACAATACACGTTATTAAGAGTATATACTACTCCTATACCCCTCATCTCTATTTTGTGGACAGGGGAAGTAGGGAAATGACAATGCCATGGAATGTTGCAATAAAAGCAACAAAACAAGGACGAAATGCGCAAGTTGAACCGGGATGCATGTTTCACTAGCGTTACTTGTGGGTAGCGAGCTATTTTTATGCCCAATAAAAAAGACACGAGTATACTTACATAGGAAACTTGATTCTGTCATCAAAAAATAAGTAATACGGCGAACGAGTAAAAATTGGAAGAGATTTTTTAAATTATTTCAAAACTTGTAATAGTAAATGGTAATTCCTCTACCACAGATCGATGGGATAGCAACAACTGGAATTAACAAAACAATCAGAGAGTCGAAGGTGATGATGTTGAAGGTGACCCTGATCAACGTATGCCTTTGTCCTTCGCCTTCAAATCGCATGCCTTGCTGTGTGCAGTCGTGATCTCTTACAACCTCATCAGCTGACCTTCTGCTCTGGCACGTGACTGCGAAGCAGCTATTGGTTGACCATCCTCTATTCTCCTTAATCGGCATAAAGGCGGGGACTAGGAGGGTTTAACCCCATAAAAGTTTGGGAATCTCGTAGGAATTTAACAGTTGTTCCGTCATATAATAAATAAACAGGAGGTAATGATAAATGGTGTAATAAATAAGGTAGATCAGCGCTGTACTACTTCTCTCAGGCCGCGGGCCATATCCAATACACATTCGATCGATCAGGCCGGCACGGGATGGGGATGTTGCCCCACGAATAAAACTAATGGGTCATATTTATTTATTTATTTATTTGTAAAACGGTATTTTGTTTCTCATCGATAAATTTATATTAATTCAAGCTGGAAAAATTAATTAGTATATTTCTTCATTTTTTAAAGTGTTTTTAAATTTAGTATTGTAATAAAATATATTGTACGGGTAATCCGAGCACAATTTTCTATTTCTCCGCGTCAAATATTAATTCTGACTGCATATATTTATAGCTGAAAGTTGTGCCCTCAGCATTTGAAAAATTTGATTTAAATTGTTCTTTAACTTGCGGGTCGTAAAAAACTAAAGAAGAATTTAGTTGAAATTTTACATACAAAGGGTATAACAAGAAATTGTGTAAACCATGAAGTATCGTTATGGAGTTATCATCAGGGAATTTTTAAGATGATATTATTTTATACTCCTTTTTTTTTCAAGGAAGGGTTAAACATCAAAATGTGGATATAAGAAAAGTGAACAAACGTGGAAGATCATTTTGGGAAACGGGATTAAAAGGACAAAGTTCGTGATGGAACACAGTAGACAGAATATAAATTATTGGGATTTAAGGGATACGTAATGGTTTAAGAGAAAGGGAACAAAAAGAAATATTGGATTTTTAGGAAAAGTAGAGTACCGGTCTGATATGTGTGTGGAGTAGAGAAGAAAATACCAAACTGAAAATCTTAATCAGTCTTGTCTCACTTCTATTAGCCGGGGAGAAGACAGTTTACGATATAAACTGATGTGATTTTCCCGATCATGAATCTTTCAGAGGGGATGAAATCTCAAAACGTTATCATCTAAAGAGTTTATTAGATTTTTCCAAAAAAATAATGATAAAGGGTAAATAAATATTTAAATTTTGCAACTACGAAATCTGGCAAATTTCTTCTCCACTGATCTTGTTAATTTGTGATTTTTCTTTTTAACACCATTTATATCGTGGGATGGTTACATATTGATTTCAGTAGGGTAGTCTGGGTTGAAACAATTTCCCTTATATGTTAAAACAATTTGCCATTTAAAAGCCGAGCGATGATGAAGATGTGAGAAATACAAGAGCATGTATCTGTCTACTAATGGGCAGTGCCGTTTTAGTAACCGGTGTGTTGTTTTTAGTAGTAGATTAAATTTTAAAAAAAGAATCCGATTTGTTTCATTCGTCCCCATACCAGAGGTGGTTGAATCAGTGATGAGGTTCAGTTGAAATCCATGCAAATATATAAAAATATAATACTGTAACATGTTTTATTAATTGTTTATTCTAATGCTAAGAATAGTTATGGCACCGTTTGACGATATTAGTCTTCAATAATTCGATACTCTTAACGATATTTTGAATCAGCTTTTAACGTTTTTAGGGCTCACAACTTAAAATATATATTATCAGTCTTCTGTGACAATCTTATTACTTAACATTGATACACAATTGACGTAATTAACAAAAACAACAAAAATGAACAGTATTTTAAACAAAACAAACTGAACGAATATATTCTATGAATAAACTAAAAGAAAACATTTCTTTGATTTTGATTAGTCATAAATGAAACAAAATCTAGCTTTTTGAGAGCTTTCGTTCCTGCTTGGTTGTGTGCCTTATATCCCATGTCTTGATTTTCTTCCTCGCCAGATGCATCTCGCTTTCTTAAATATCTTAGGAGCGAACAGTGGGTTACTCTAAGCTTCTCCGCCGCTTTTAGCAATGAATATCCTGGTTTTACCTCTTTATAATCGTCATTATACCTCGACAAGTCAATCTGCCCTCTCGAAGTCTTTCTTGCACGTACTCTCGGCATAAAGAAAACAAGAAAATTAAATATGGTTTCAACTGTACCCACAAAAATGTTTCAACCGTCCCCAACCCCTCCTTTAGGTAAAAAACAGTTTATAGTCATGGTGACAAAAATGACATTAAAACTAGTCACGATGCCGTATTCTACAAGCTTCATTTCAAACACAAAAACCACTCTCAATATTCTCACTTGAATAGAAACCATAATAATTGGAATAACAAAAATACATACTTTTGGTTATCAAAATACAATATGGCCTCCCATGAACAACTGCAACGCACGGTGAGCGACGCAACAATGAGGTTCGTTCGCCCCTTGGACCCTTCACCCACCACATACGATTGGCGAGATATTTGTTTTGTTTTAACCGTACCCAGTCTCCCCGACATGGTTGTATTAATAAACTAAACGTCATTAATTTTTAGTTAAACCCTGTGTTCTTATATTTGAAAAGCTTTTGTATTAAAATAATCCACACGGAAGTCTTTTCAGAAAAATAATAGAATATAGAAAACTGATGAAGTCGTCGCGATAAACAGTAGAACGTGCAGGTTTAATTTAGAAGATTTATATTTTCTTGCTTTTATTTCGGTTCCTACGTAGGGTCAAGGTTCACTAGGTGTCAAATGTCTGCTGGTTGAACTTTCACCAATTTTGCATAGGATTGTCTGACGTGACTTTTTCTCAATGATACGTTTATAATACATGGCCGGTCCTTCCCACCAGACTGAATGACCCATTCATCAACGCAGAGAAACACTATTAAAGACAAGAACTTGAAATTTAAAATAATGTTGCTTTTGTCACCTACAAGTTCACTAAGAAAGGATTTTTCTATATTACAATCGGATATAACCGGATAAATCGGAGAACTGAAACAAAATGTAATTTTTCGAAATTTCGATGGAAACTAACTGAGTCATTATCAGAGGCGGATTTAGGCTGAGACAATGTAGGCAATTACCCATGGCCACAAGATTTTGGGGGCGCCAAATGAAAGAAACGGGAAAAGTATAACATTTGAAATAAAAGTTTGTTTTCTAAATGTGTGTTGCATTGTTATTGTTCTCGAAAAAATGATTTTCAAGATTTTCGTTGGATAAGCAAAGATTACCAACGAACTTAAAACTTAAGTTATAAGTGTATTTTATCCAGGTTTATTTTAGGTTTTTAGATAGTTATATTGTTTATACTACTTTGTACCTTATAATAATAAATAAACAAAAATGTATAATTTTTACTTTGTGTATATATTATAAATAATATATAAATATGTAAAATATACGTATAAAAAATCTATCCTCAAAGGGCACTATATTTACTACTGCCTGGGGGCGCCGAACTATTAAATCCACCTCCGGATATTATAATTTAATAGTTTTGTACTCACTAATGACGAAGAGTGTAATATTACCATACCAAAAGCTTCCGGACATCACCGGGTTACTTCAACTCTTAATTCCAGATCTGCCTTTCAATTTTTAAGAATCATATAATGAAGACGTGATGCGTTACAGACACATTCAGTCGCTTAGTAACTGCATCTTTTGAGTTTTTCTAAGGTAAACACCAACCTTGCAAAAGTTGTAAAAGTTTAATATATAACTCGCAAAAAATATACAGTCTTCCTTTGATTTTAGTGTCCGACAAGATAATAAAATGCTAATGGACTCAGAAAAAACTAATTATTTTGCCAAGTCATTATCGTTAAGGAACGCGTGTCAATTTCGGCGTGGTGTGAAAAGAAGTGTTAGACAATGGTACATGACTTGGCTTCTGTTTCAAGATATAAAGTGTGAAGTTAAACATTTTTATGATAACTATTTGCAAGTTATTTGAAATTTTAAATCTAGCAAAAGCAACCATTCCTTAGAATTACTAATAGAGAAGAACTACAACTTTTCTATTTTCATTTATCCTATCTTCATTTCAATCAAGTAATACTCGTAATAACTTCTACTAATTTATTGTAAAATAATTTATTTTATTAGTTATTACTATTGTTCATTTCGCTGAGGAGTCTTGTACTTATTTATTTCACGAGTCTAAAATGCTTTAAGATAAATGTTACTTTAAAATGCCATTAAAAGCTCTTATCGCACCGAAAAATATATGTAATACAAGTATTTATATTTTTCCTCAGAGCTGTTTTAGAAAACGTATTCCCATAATTATTGCTAATTTAAATGAATAAAATTATTTAAAGGGAATATGTAGATTTTCATGGTAATATAAACACTAAATAGTGAATGTACACGTCGCTATCGGTAAACTTTAGCTTCCATTCATCATGTCACATCTGTTCATGGGAATTTGTTCTAGCCAAAACATGAGAATTACTTGATAATTTCTTCGATCAATATTATTCCAGAATACCAATATGCGGAGACATTGAAACGATAAGTGACATTGAAACGAACAGCTCTAATTCGCTTATCTCGCTTCCTAGAGTAGGTATATTAACGATTTTTTTAGAGCTTTAGGGTTTGCCAACGGCAAGGTCATTAGAACCCTTTATTAACGAATAGTAAATTAGACTTCTCACCTTGTGTTATTTTGTAAATTGTAGTAGATATTAGTGCAGTAAATTCTATCTATTCAAAGTAAGACAAGGGTGTCCATTTAAGTAAAAACATTTAAAAAAATAAAAGTCAATGTCCTAAACCGAATATTTCACTTTCGGTAAAATTGGACTACGTGTCTCCTTCTAAAATTTCCTCCACCCTCAGATTTGGGAAGTGGGTCCAGTTTGGGACCATTTCAAAACTTATTTTAAAACTATTGAACAAGTATTTTTCTTTCTTTTCTATGTGATGTATATTTCTCGAAATTTATCGAATTTCTTTTGAACGTCTATAGCGCAGTCGCAAAAATGTTTTAGACAAAGTCACGTTTTTTTTCAGTATGATTTGAATCTGCGATAAAATGAGGGTTCATATTTAAGATCTCAAAGTTACCCCTTCCCTCTTCTCAAAAGAAGGACACGTGGTCCAATTTTAGCACGAGCAAATTGTTTCATTTAAAACATTTTTCTTTCTAGGATGTTTATTGTTTAGATATTTTGTTGAATTTACTTAAAAAGATCAACCTGTGTATGGTTCCTTCGAAGGCTCATTCTCCAAGGCATATCTCTCATACCCCATTAGTACCATAAAATGTTTAAAATTCTTCAAGCACCTTTTAAAATCAACGCAGTATTTAATCATATGTGCCATTTCGAAGACTACATTTTCTTCATACCCTACTCTAATGACCTGCCAATTATTCGCAACCACAATTAGAATTTAAAATCATCTTCATTCTCTGTCTGCGTCCTCTTTGTACCAAGAGGATTCATTAACGGCGCAAGAATTAGGTCACACAGAGAGCGAAAGTGTCTAAAGAACTTATGAACTGTAAGTGGTTTAGAATTACTGTAAAGCGTTGACTGTCCGCACGTTCAATTACCGTAAGTGGCATCATGCTTAAGTACCAAATGTCAATGTCGCCATTCCCGGAACGTACAATGACCAATCACCACTAGAGAACTAATTTTATCTTGCACATATTTCTTCCATGTACCTACACGGGGAGAAGATGTGTGATAACATTCGGCCAGATGAGAATGGCGACATGCCGGGAATCGAACCCAGGAAATCCTGCTTTGATCGCAGGGGTTCGCCTTCCACAACTGTACACCCGGCTTGTCGCCATTTTCATCTGACAGAACGTTATCACAATTTTATCTTTTTCCACGAATCAATTTTTGCTCAATTTTCTTTCCATGAACTTCTACGAGGAAAATTTGATAAAGTGAATTTTGAGAATCCGAATTTTTTATTATCCGAACCATCCCTGACGACTTACAACGATAACATACCTATCAAAGCTATACTGTACTCGCACTATTATGATATTTCTTTCAAATTCTATAGATAGGAAATCATAGTGACACTGACCTAAATTTCTAGCTTTCGTTTCTACAAAGGTGCCATTCCCATAATCCGAATGCTGTTGCTTCATCTTGTCTCCACGAACTGAATGTCACGATGAATCATTCACGAAATGTGGTTGACAAACATTGATTGGGGTCGAGACGAATATCCAAGGATTTGATCGTATGGATTATGTGATTTACGTAAAAATCCTCCTACTTCTTTATCCATAGATGTGCCTCGTTCAAAACAATGCTTTGTTTTGACTAATATTTAAAAAAAAACGTTTTTGTTTTTTGAATCAACTGATGGATATAAAATTAATCAGCGACAGAGACAGTTGTTTCCTCCATTTCACGTAATTATTTCGTCCGAATATGATTTGGACAAATTTCGAACGTTCATTTGATAGCATCCGAATAGTTCATTACACAGGATACTAAATTAAATAGTTTGAGTTATTATTTCTGAGTAGTATTCATGAACGGTTTAAAATATATTGACAGAAGTTTTAAAAGTATGAAGCCTTAAAATCCTTTTTCATAGAGAATAACTGGTGTTCCTTTTAAGGCCAGTCACATGTTGCGTCCCACGCAGATTCTTGTACGTCATAACCGTATTGCACGCATCATGGTGACAGGCCTCGACACTCATCCATGAGCTTTTGTTTTCTAACACCTACATGGTACTCTTAAACAGAATTCATTTTCAAAGCTTACAAGAATCCATTTTTGGTACTGTGTTGTGTGAAGTTCTGATTCACCAATTGCTTTTTCCTCTCAAGGTCAGAATATAATTAGCTTCGAAGGTGGGGAAAAGTATCTTTTACCAAAATCTTAATATAGTTATTTCTTATTTTAAAAACATTTTCAATAAATTTCTTGATGTGTGACTAACTGTAAATCTTATGTATGATTTTGGCACGTATAGAAGCTCGCCTTGCTACTTTTTTCAAAGCTTTTACAAAAAATAAATGAGGATCTTAAAGGAATGTATGGTATATAAGTTTCATAAATACAAAAAAAAACTTGATTTTTAGGTTTGCGATTCGGCTATATACAATTTGTAGAACCGTAATTTTCATTGCTAAATTGTGAGCACTAAATATTTTTGATAAACAGTTACAATTAAATCAGTTTAAATATTCATACACGTCAACACAATGTAATAAAGTATTAATAAAAATACGTTAATTGTATGTAAATTCACAAACTACGATACTCCAATTCGTAGTTACTATTTTTCAACAGTCATGCAAAATTGTAATATTTTTAAGCCGTCCTGTTTTCAATATAATGTTATTTAGTTTTTACAACCATGATATAAGAAAATAAATATTCCAGCAAATTAAACTTTCAATAAAACAAACGAAAAACGTTAATTCCGATGAGGGTTGACGAACTACAATGTTATCAAATTTCGTTTCCTCTAGCTCTTCCGGTCCATGAAAGATGGTGTTGAACCGATTCCCTGTTTCGGTTCTTTTCCGGTCCTAATTACAAATTGCTTTTGGAAAACAATGCTCTCTGGATGTTAAAAAAAAAAATTTAAGTGGCCCTTTTATCTCAACGTTTCCAAATAATGTGAGCTAAATGTTCTTCTATTTAGTTTGGAGTGCCAATGAAACGAAGCAATTAATTAGATTCCGCGATGGGATGAAGAAACAAAAAGAGTTAACATCATGGATATTCCGGTGGCAGCGCCGCCACCACTCTGTTTGTGCTTCCGTCCAGTCTTTCCGGTGGCGAACAATGACCACTGGCAGTCTACCACTTGCAATCATGGACACAACATCCACTACAGAAGCAGAGCAACATCTGAAGTAAATGTTAAGGCTCCAATTCATTCAATTGAAGGTGAGTTCTCTAAGAATACATTTCCAATGTCCAAAATCAAGTTCTCGACGATTTTTTTTTTAATGAAATCATGAACAAAAATTTATTTCCTTGGTGAAATTTGGATTATTTCATTTCTACACAAGTAGAAATAATTGTACACATTTGTAATTGATATTAAAAAGTGTGATATTTGTTGAGAGCAGTGCTGCCAACCGATATGTGAACGAAGCCACGCAGTACAGCTTCGTACACTTTTAAATTACATAAAAATTTGACTAACATTAACAAGTTTCGTCCTTTCTATACAATATTTAGAAGTTAACTGATGTATTAGAAGAATTAATTGATCTATAAAATAGCTGATTGTGTATAATCCAACGGTGCTTTGTTAAATTAAAAGGCATAATATGGAAACAATAATTGAGAAGCAAACAAATACACATTTCTCATTGATAAATGGTAAACAATATATATTCACAGAAAAAAATTACAGCGAACTTATTCTTAAGTGTTCTATTTTTCTTTGTTGATTCAGAAAATTGGATTTTTTTAAATTGCTATAACTAAATTGATGTGGTTATAAATAAATAAACTTTACAGTCAAAAAAAGCAGTTTCAAACTGCATATGACCGCGAGGGGAATAATAAATTAACTTACTCTCCGGAAACAAGGAAGGGACCATCCCATCAATTCCAAACAGGGGCCCAAGGGCAGTAGCGGATGCAATATATTCATTCAACTAATTTCATTCAATAAAACAAACATACGTTATGTATAAAAAATGAGAAACAAAATTGAACAAATATGTCATCCCTTCGGAGTACGAAATTGATGTTAAAAATAGTGCAATCGTAGAGTGATGAAAGAACTGCGCATGCGTACATCCTGTGATCGTATCTCGGGTTGTTCTCTTTCGAAGCAGTCCAACACTGGAACAAAACGCCTCTAGAATATTCTAATCCGGAAGTACGTAATGTAGAAGGAATTGAGGTAAACTCTCTTGTCGAATCACACTTTCAAGTACTGATAATTTATATGAATGTCGAAATGAAAATTTCAAATATTTCGTAAGAGGCATAAATTTGAGCGAGAAATATAAAGCAAAAGGAAAAACTCCCACAATTTATTAAGCTTATGACAACCTGTCGTGCCCCTTTTGATTACTCTGTTCACATTTTTTCACCCAAATTCCGTGAGCGTTAGGATACATGCACTGATAAGCAACGTTCAGCAAGAGTTCATTGTCGATATCTGACCTCTTTATCTGACCAAGAGTCGCAATTCGCCGTTAACCCTGATTTATTGGAATTTCGAATTTTCTGAACATTTTGACACGAACATCGAGTGTAGTCATATTTAAGTAATAACAATTCATTCACATACTCTCCAATTTATTTGTATTGAGAAATATTGTAAAACAGTTTTATGTAAGTCGTTGATTCTAAGTGCAATTGTGATATATTCCAAATGTTTCGATTACTATAACTAAGACGAAGTGTTATTTATTTATCAAGATATTGTAACTCAAATGAAACTTAATTGTAATCTTAACAAACGGCGACACAAAAATGTAACAGTCATAAAATTTATACACACCAGTAAAGAAACGTCAGAGAAAAGAGCACTATGATCATACAATATTTTATGGTTTAATAAATAGAGTCAACTTGAGTAATTGTTAGAAAGCAGACGGTTGGGGTTCAAAATCCCATGAGGACACCAGGCTCCCAGTCCTTCTTGGACTGTTGCAAAATGAGTCGCAAAGATGGTGCATGATACCGAAGTATGATACCACAATCTTTAAATACTCAAAGTTCCCTATATTTCAGGTCTGTTATTAGTTCGACAATTTGACGGTGTTTTCATTTGATGTATCCTAATATATTATCACACTGCCTATTGCATTTCTTGGTTCCGTAGAGTTTTTTAAAATTTGTTTGATACGTATAATGAATCTAATATATAAAGTTGAACATTTCAATGTATTTTTTTTGCTAGCAAATCTACAATTTGCTGTACACTAATCAATTTTTGTGAAATTGTCTGGAAATTTTTGTATATTAATTTTTATTAATTTGTAATTCAGATTTTTATGCGTGTATAAGATGACCTTCCAGTATCTACTGTATTTGTTACTGGAAAATGGTCGCTTGTTAAAGAACCGCAAGGACGACAGCTTGTATATGTAATATGATTAGAATCCAAAAGTATGTATAAGATTGATATAGTTGCTGAAACGCATTCCTTATATGAAACACGATGCAGGTCGCATTTTCAGTTACTCCCACAATGACACTCATATCCACATGAATATTAAACTCCAAGATATTTCCTCAGAACTATCGAGCTTTCTCTAGGTGACAGAAATTATCACACGGTTATTCACAAAACATTGAAATGTTCTCGGTCACAATGTAAATATTAACGCCAACATCAAAGTAAACAGTAATAAACATTGCCACCATACTGGTCTGAATGTGAGATTGTTCACAGATACCTTCCCTGTCCCATCCCTCACTCCTAGAACTCATCTAATACCAACTGTGAGTTGTGTCTCACACGGAGAGGGTATTAATAATATTCTCGTGTCATTTGTTTTGACAACTGACTGAAGATGATTCTATTTCGTGGAATATATGACGATATTGTCAATACATACATATTACTGATAGTATTTGTGAATGGTAATTAAGATATAAATATGAGATTAGGAGACAAAAGGTAAATAAGTCGTTCAGAGACCAGAGATTGATAATATCATAAGGAGTTGGTTTCCAAGGAAAGATTGAAGAATACTTAAGTACCACAGTAATTCTATTTCTAAAAAAAAAAGCATGTCCAGAGCATGATAAATTATTAGGCATTATATTGTTCTCCATGTTATTACGCCTTGTTTAAATTATATTATTTTCAACTGTAAAGTCTTATCATTCTTTGATACTGCTGCCAACAACCCACAATTACCAAGAATGTCCAAAGCGCTCAGTTTTAATGAACCAATCAACCAAAGTGAAATAATGTGTGCGAGGAGTCAATTGGCAATTCAAATACCGATTCTTTTTGAGCAGAACAGTTTACTGAAACAAAAGAAAACAACAATGAGACAGATGTTTTTTGTGGAGCGACCAAACCGCCCTCCTGCCCTTGCCTTCATTAAGATACTTTATAAACCTACTGTACTCTATAGCCTACTACTTCATTAGAAATATCAATATTAGATTGCACATCCCTTCCACATTTCCAACTATTGACGTCTAGGTGCTCACAAAAATATTCGTGAAGATTATTATTCTCTTTTCAATCATTTGATTCTAATTTAATATTCGGAAACCAAATGGGAATCGGATCATTGTGTTCTGTTAATCATTAACGCAGTAGCAAAGAAATCGGCAAAGAAAAAAATAGGAAGATTGTTTTAAAAAATTAAATAAAAATTAAAGAATTTGTACCACCTGACGACGACTTCAACATTAAGACGAAATGTTGTGAACTTTAAATCACAAAATATATATTGTTCGTCCGTGAAAAGTCGTAATTCTTTAATATTTTATTTTATTTCAGTATATAATTGACATTAATTGTAGGATAGCTGTTGAAAAAATAATAACTTAGCAGAAGACGTTCAACTATTCATTTATAATACACCTTTTGTATTTGAGTATAGAAAGACAGATTTAGAAATTGAACTATATTAATATTATCGTCTTTTAGTAGATCGAAGGGAGCTTTTGATTTTCGTACGGCATCTCATAACCAATAAGATCAGAATCAATTTCTAATGATTTTTCTTAAATAAATGAAGAAGAGATATCTGTTAAAGAATTTCACGAATAATAGTACGAGCAAACATATTGTGATTTAATACATTTCTTGTAGTTACACAAACAAAAACTAATCTCTACGACCAAGAAACGCCATCACGTGTTATGTATCTTGTCAAACAGAAGTTTCTACAAATCTTAAATTCTTGGCAATGACTGTGTAAATGTATGAGTGAAAACGCTGAAAAATACATTACGGGACTTGATTAAGTCGTATTATTCACTTTAACGTTCGCCAATAAAGTGATCAAAACTAATAAATCTGATCGATCTGATCAAAATCGTAAACTAAAACCAACTCCGTTATAGTTACGTCTCCTATATAAATATATTCTCAATTATTCACCGACCATTTACAGATATTTATTTGGATTATAACGCATTTGTATTAACATGTATTCACACTACGTTTCCGACATCTATTCGTGTCATCATTAGGTTTTTAACAAATAAACATCTTTAAATAGTTATGAATAATAGAGAATAAAACCAATTTCATCCATACTACGCATATTCCTGCAACGAACCTTCATCCATAACTTTGCCAAACCAATAATATTTAGTAGAATTCCCACTATTATTAGTGACAATATAACAATATGAGTTTACAATATTTTAGGCAATTCTTTGCTGCAATAACACGAGCATTTATAGCACCATAAAAGTATTTGCCGGAGCTGTAATCCGTCGAGGTGAACCACATGTTGGAAGATTATTTATCGACGTATAATCTCAAGCCCAAGGATGTCCTCCATTACATGTCTCTATAATGTTTCGCTGAATTGGAAACAAATAAAAATTACATTTACATTTTTCCATCAACAATGGAATTGTAAAGTTTAACAATAGTAAGGTCGGACCAGCGCTCCGAGTTAGTCAAATCAATGTCACGTATAATTGTTTTCTATATTTTATTGTAATTGTTTATAACACCACATTATGAATTTCAATTAAGAAAAACATGATTTTATTTGTATCTACCAGTTAATAAGAATACAAACAATGTACAGGAACACGCCTCACTCGTTTGAAATACCCAAGAGAATGTAAAAATTTCAACGGACATTTTCTACACAGTAAACAAAATTTCAGATATATTAATGATTTTAAAACCAGTATCTTTGAAATGAGTATTTTCTCCATAATAT
>NNCF01127774.1:105083-125816 GCA_002313205.1 Laupala kohalensis | reverse complement strand
TGCGAAGCTCTACTCGCTCTACCCTCCATGAACCCCTTGGGCATCTTCGGGTCCCCTTGTGGAACCGTTTGACTTTAACCTTCTTAAACCTCGTGCCCATTCATGCCGCGGATCGATTCAAGAACAATTATTAACGCAAAAAATTAAATTCCTGTCAAGAGTGAAGTCACGGGAATTCAACTGGCCTCTCAAAAAATTCGATTAATACATTTTTTGTTTTTTTTGTTTTTTTGTTTCCGTACTCGTGAACCCTGTCTCATTCCAGGGTTTTACGTTTTTGTTTCGCTTTCGTGTCTTTTAACGCCATTCGAGGACTCCAATGAGCACGCGTCTTTGGTTTCACCCCCAATTGTTTTCTTTTCTTTGTTTGTTTTAACTCCATTTCTCTAAATAAAGTTCAAAATATTACGAGACAATTTCAAATTCAATCAATATCTTATTTCAATAAAATATCTTCAACAAGTGACCCACCCCTATCGCAGGTATGTGTGCGCTATCTAACATGCACATAACTTCAGCCCTTCAAGACATTTCGTATCGTACATACATTTGACACTACTCGCAGAAAACATCAAATATTTCCTTTGTCTCAGTAGTGATGGTCCTTCCATTGCTTTCCTCACTTAAACACAAAATTGCTTCAGCTCTTTCTTCGTCATAAAGATCACATTGCTTATGTGTCCCACAGTTTCCCTTCTTTTTTTCGCATAAACATAAATATACTCCTCTTCAAATATATTCTGAAATTTTCATCTCCCGTTAGTACTGTAACAAATAAATAAATAAATAAATATAAATAAATAAATTTATTGTCAAAAAACAGTACAAACTGCGTATGACCACGTGGAGGAAAAAAAAACAACTAATTTACTCTCCGGAAGCAAGCAAGGGACCATCCCATCAATTCCGATCAAGGGCCCTAAGGCAGAGGCGGTACAAAAAATTCAGCAAAAATTCCTAGATAAGATAAAAAGTTAGCTGCGAGTTATAATACTAATAGAATGTCAATATGTTTGTAATTTTAAGCAAAAAATTACATGTAAGTTATTATCGAACTATAGATTATTCTGAGTATAGTGCTTAAAAATTGAAATAACACTAAATTCACGATTTATTGTTACAATAGACCCGCCCCTAGACAAAGCCTAGAGAACCTGTATGATAAATCCGCCTCTACCCGAAGGAAAACCGGAGAAAAACCCGGGCCAGGATGGGGCTACAGAATTTATGTACACAAACGTGCCAATGTTGAGTACACATAAAACTAAATTAATATGAGCCATAAGACAACACAATCATGCAAGAAAATAGTTTTTGAAATTGTTATAAGTTGTTTAAAAAGTACTACAGCAATGGCGTGATAAAGCACAAGACGAATTTAACTTTTGTTAAAATCAATAAATTCTTTTACAGTGTAGAAGCACTGGTGCAGGAGGTAGTTTTTAACCGCGGATTTGAAGATATTCAATTTCATAATATCTTTTATATTCTTGGGCAGGGAATTATATAGAACGATTCCCGAATGGTATGGTCCCTTTTGGCAAAGAGTGGTTGACACTCTAGGGCGATGAATATTACTACTATTGCGTGTACAATTCTTAGGTTGGATGGAACCAGTTCTTGTTATTGCTTTGATATTTTACATTGCTTATTTACCTATAAGTTTGTCTCTTTATTATAATAAAAACCTAAACATTTTCAATTAAACGCAGTAGATATTAAAACCCATTGTTTTAATGTATTGTTGCAGATATTTAATCGGCGCCGCGGAGCTCCGCTGTGAAGGAGCAACTCGGGCCAACTTCTCCTTCAATCAAATCGAAGCGTTTCCAGAAGGTCTGGAAGCGACGGTGGTCGAGGTGAATGATCTCTCAGCTGTGTGCATGCGCTACGTTTCCGCTCTCGTGTTTTGTGTTTCCTATATTACTTCATTGTGGTGTTACGGCTCTCGTTCTGTGTTTTTATCTATAGCCTCGTTTGACGAAAGTTGTTTTCCCGTTGTTTTACTGTGCGGCAATGACTGCGAATCTAAGGTCCACGATACCCCGAGGAACGAAAGTGTATATAGAAGAACAAAGCAGAATAAAATCTAAAAATATATTTCAATTCGAGCTATTTCCATCGACAATATTTATTTTAAATTAATATTATAACACAAAAATACAGACACTAATGGACACATATTAAGTAATTAACATACTACATGAAAGAACAGTTTTTGTGTCTTCCACGTGGTCATACGTAGTTGTAACTGCGCTTTTGACAGTGAATTATTATTATTATTATTATTATTATTATTATTAAATATACAAGTGCTAAAACGTTCAGCAAATAATTTTGAAAACAAAAATTTTGAGTATTTAAATGGGAAATCAGAACAGACTTAGATTATATTAAACAGAACCATTATATTTTTGACTATTTTTAATAACATTAAAATATTTAATTAATCACGGTTGAGATCAGAGCGACTCAAAATACACTGTACATTCTTTAAAAAAAGTATCTCATATGTTCTAATCTGGTTAGGTAGAAACTCAATGATATTTAATAAGTAAGAAGAGTATTATTTCCTAATAATATATTTTATGTAACAAAGAACTATAGAGAATTATTTCAAGAAGCGGGATCATGAGAAAGCAATACCTGAGTTGGATGGTTCAATGGAGAAACAAAATACTTAAATCAGTTACGTCGTTAGACAAAATAAAATAGAATAGTGCGAACCAGAACTAATGTATGTAGTAAACAACATTTTCTGTGTCAAGATTTTCATTTCCGATTAATAATATCTGTTTCTAGAAGAAACCAATTCAAACCAGGAAAATATACTTTCAAGGTTTTCGGATTAAGTCAAGTCTCGTTGTAGGATTTACCTCGCAGTCCGAGTGTGACACACTCCAACTAATTATTCATTCATTTTACCAACAGGTGGCACTGCTGAGGCATAGTCGTCGCAGCAATAATTAAACAAATAATTCAGCACTCCAAGTTAGTCAAATCACGGAAATGTATAATTGTTTTCTTTATTATTATACTAAATGTTTCACTAAATCACAACAATATGAATGTAAACGAAGAAAAAACGTGATTTAATTTGTATCCATCAGTTAATAACATAAAACAAACAATGTTGAGGAGTTCGCCTGACTCGTTTGAAATGCATCATGGCGGTCAAGCACGAACAAACATGGCGGCCGAGCGCATGATTCAAGATTTACGCATCTCACTTCAGTAAAATACTTTATCAAATGTTTGGTGACCTATAAATAAAAATGATGTAAAAATACCACAAAGGAAAATTTACTACGAACTAAAGTAAATATTCATCACTTTCGTGATTTAAAAGTTGGTCTTTTTTTTTTTTGAAAATGAAAATTTATGCCCATAAAACCAAAAATATGATTGCAATTATTTAATTCAAAAGAACGGTGAGGTATGTTTTTCAAGTTGAAATTCATAAGTAAAAAGTGTTATTTTGTTTGTTTACGCCTATTTCAGAGACTTTAGTGATTTCATTATATCTGCGCTACTACTACCTTAATCCCAACAACACCGATTTTATCAAAACCTCATTAAAGCTTTGCTTTCATCATAAATGCAATTCTTTGTCGAATGAAAAGTGATTTTTTAAATTAATAAATTCGAGTTGGCGAGGTTCTAGAATTACTTTGTTTGATGAATACGTTTTAGTTTTCTTATGATATATACTTAGAAAGATGATTGCAGCATCCTTTTCCTTCGTATTAATGTTTGTAAGCACTATACTCGTCCTTTAATAAACGAGCACTATTCCCTTGAGAAGTCGTGACTGTGATAAATGCATGCGAATACAATGGGTCACGACAAACTGATTTAATTTTCTTGCGACTTCCAACATGAGAATGAAGTGCAAAGTCATTGCAAGTAATGAGTTTACATTAGCACATTCAAATTCCTTTCTTACGAGCTTCGTGTATTCATTCATCTTTCTGCCCCGACTTAGACTTCATTCAGTATTTCTCAGTGCAGATATGGTTCACACTTATGGTTCATTTCATACAACCCGAGATTAAGCTTCTATATATTCTCTCTCAAGTGGGTTCACTGCAGTATCATTGCTTATTTACTGGAGCAAGTAGATTTCACTTTTTATTATTACCATTTTAAGGTCAGGATTAAATTCTCATTGATCCACCTCAATTTTCTTGATATCATTTAACCCNATTTTTTTTTTTTGGGGGGGGGGGATTTACGGCTCGTCAACGTCAAGGTCATTAGAGCCCTTTTGAGTGAATTAAAACGGTGCACAGAAGTAATTAATGTTTTCACATGCCTGTTTTAACTGTCGAACTTGTACCTAAAATTTAGTATATGATTGAAATTCATTTAGTTATTCATTGGATCTTGACTCCATTAAAACTAGACTATGTAATAAAATTGAAAGTATAGGAATACTATCAAATTTGTAGTTTTGGAAAACCTATTGGAATTCTGTAAGTTTAAAACAGTCGTAATTGAAAACTAATTACAATTTCGAAACCAAAATAATAGTTTTGAAATCACATAACTGAAACAACTGTACTCCAAGGTGAGTATATAGCTGTTTTACTTTATTAATCTTACTCTGCAGCCCCAGCTTATCATATCATTCTAGTCTTAGTTCGTTGCGTCTGCACTACGTCCTAAACCATTTGTACGCAAGGAAAAAACTCAATACTGAATAACCTACACAACNATATTAATTTAGGTGTAATCAGTGGCGGATCTAGGAGGGGGGGGGGGTCCTACGGACGCTGTAGTCTTCCGCGCCCCCTACCATTGGATCTGAACTCACAACAGATTGATATTGATGAAAGGCACACTTTGTAAAAGTGTTACCAGATTTTTCGCTCGCTAAATTTACATGTTATGGACAAAAGTTATATAAATTGTATTATAATTTCTAACATCACATACACTGGTTGAAGCGAGTCTGAACACGAGTCGTTTCATGCAGGTTAAAGCGCAAAATAAATGGTATTCGTTCACAATACGGTCGTTAAGTCTTAAATTATTAACTTATTGTTATAGTTACATCTGTTGACAAGGCAAACATTAAACAAATTTAGTAAACTCTCAAGAGCTTCATTTGTGCACATGATTATATTTATCTCGATGAAATAAGGAGACGACCCTTTTTTGTTTGGCAGGTGAGCGTGACGAGCAACGCATTGCGATCCTTGCCTCGCCCACCGCTCATCAATCGAGAGACGACGACTCTCGATGTCTCACACAATCGCATCGCCAATGTATCGAAGGAGCTCAGAGATCTTTCATCACTGCAAGTAAGTGGGTAGTTCCTTTACTACGAATCACTTTACTTCTACCGATACTTTTGATTTGATACTAAGTACTTTTGGTATCGGTACTTTTTAAGCGATATCAACGATATCGGAAAATAAGTAGTCGAATCGAAATAAATAAATGTATTGTCAAAAACGCATTGGTTCATATAAACGAATTAACTTTTGAATATAAACAAAACGGATTCGCAATTTTGATCACGGTTACACAGGAAATAGTATTTGTCCCATAAAATCAAATCTGTAGATCAGTGACAAGAGGTAAACCTTTGAATTATGTTCTTGTGTTTGACTGGGTTGAAAGAAGATGCATGGTTTGCAGCAAAAATAACAAGATAATTGTTGTCTAAATGGAAAAATTTACTCGTTTAGGCCCTTATTATATTTTTAAGCTCTAGTCAAAGATGGGGAATATTATGAGTACTAATAGTTAGATTTATACTGTTCATTATATATGTAAACATGGTTGAATAAAAGAAGGAATAAAAAGGTGCCATTTTAGTCAATTTAGTAAAAGAGAGAAACAAGGTCTACTTGCCAATAAGGGCTAAGTGAACTTAATAAAATAATAGGTATAGAATTGTAATACCAACTGATATCTATATGTATCCAACTTGTGTGCACAATTATCTTGGGATTAATTTGTGATATGGGAAGGTCGTATATACACGATATTCAGAAGTATGATTAAGTTGGTCGTAACTTAACACTGGAGACAAGACAGACAGTCGGCAGAAATTCGCACCATACGACACCGATATACACTCTACTCAAATTATTTATAAATTTCTTTTTTACACGGGAACTCTTTTTTGGTAAAATGTAACGTAGTCATCGTTAAAATACGATAGCGTGTTACGATAACTATAGGAAACTGTTTGGCACTGTAATTGATACCACAACATTTAAAAGGGAAAAATACAAAATTAGAAAATTAATTTTTATTCACTCAAAATCGGTCAGGGGAAAAGAAAAAATTAAACTTTCTTTTAAATACAAAACAAAATATGTAAAAATATTACAAATACACTACTGCCGTATAATGTGATATTATATCACACCAAAATATTCGTGTAAACAGAGGCAAGTGCAAGTAACAAACAGATTAACGATAATAAGCATCGAACTCGGGCATGCTTTCTCCAAGCAAACATTAACAATGGCAGTAACCAAGGTAATGTCTCTATAAAAAAATAATAAATACAGCTCTTGATATTGAGTACTTGATCAAGTTAATTCACTTAATATTGTGTAGTATCATTTTAATAAGGAAACTTGTCCACTTTCAATTAAAATTACGTAGGAATTCATACTAATTCAAAGCAGCAAAATAAATAGGACAAAATATTTCCTTTTAGCTATGAAGAATATATTTTTTTTTCTACGCAGTAATAATAATAATAATAATAAAATTATTGTTAAAAAAGCAGTGCAAACTGCGTATGACCACGTGGTGGACATTAAACTAATTTACTCTCCGGAAGCAAGCACGGGACCATCCCATCAGTTCCGATCAAGGGTCCTAAAGCAGAAGCGGATTGAAAAATTTCAGCAAAAATTCCTAGATAAGATAAAAAGTTAGTTACGAGTTATAATACTAATAGAATATCAACATGTTTGTAATTTAACACAAAAAATGTATTTTACATGTACGAAATATAAATGGAATATGTCTATTTAAATATCCTGTATTTTAAATTCATGGATCTTTGATATAAGTGTACCTTTCACGACATTGTTCTATGGGATTAGTGGTTTGGAAAACAACCATGGCGACTTGAAATTCAAAACTAGGAAACAAAAAACAGACGTTGGAAAATTTTCATTCTTAAACAGAACAATTAGGGATTGGAATTCAATGCCTCCATCGGTTGCGAAGAGAATATCGAGCTCTTCATCTACTCACAAGGTTAAGCAAGTTCTGGAAGATAGTGTGTGGAAGTGAAGTCATAAAGCCAGTTTTTTTAGGGATGATGGGTAGTGATGTGAAGTGAAGTGATGTGCACCGAAGTGATTCGAGTGTCTGGGTCGGTTTCCTAAGTGTAATTATTAAACATATTTTTTAGAATTTGGTTCAGTCATTATTTAATTTAGTTTGAATACTTTAATTTAATTTTAAATTACTTTAAATAATTGAATTTAATTTTTAATTGAATTTAAGATAAAAAATTACTTTATTTTTTTATTGAATTAAATTATGAAATTTAGTTTCTAAATGGTATGATATTATATTTTTTAAATACATTTCTCATCTTAATACTTTTCTTATTTTAATAAACTCTTATTTTAACACATTCTTATTTTAATTCATGTATGATTTTGTATATCCTCGTTTTATTTTTGTTGTTGTAATTGTTGTATATTGTTGATGTATATTTTATGTATTTAATTTCTGCCGCCGAGCATGACAGCCCAATTGCAGTAATAAAATTATTATTAATAATACTCTCGTAAAGAATGAGTTATATATTTCAGAGATACGACTTTTGGTACACAGAGAAGCACATTTCTATCATGTAATAATTGCATTGCATCTCATCTTCTCGTGCACCGGAAATAGTAGAGATTAGACTCGTCATTATTAACCAGTAATTCCTTTAATTAATCCGAGTTTTTGTTTTTATTCTGATAAATATCGTAGACAGACAACATTCATAACATTTCTGTAAATCTAATTTTTCTCGCACCGGTAGGTCTGCAACCATACTCCTTGTACCTTTCAAGATAGCATCACAAAGAACTATTAACTCCCACGTCCTTTCATATACCAGTTAATTTTCGTTCTATTGTATTTAATTTCTTTGGGTGTACTTTTGTTTGCAGCATTACGGCGTGAATTCCCCGGTTCTATTAGATAAAAGCTATGTTTACCCCACTTAATTGCTGAAGTACAAAATTGCATAAATTAATTTCATTTCATAATTACGAATTCAATGTTGTATTTAGATTAAATTTGATGAAGGTATTAAAATTATAATATGTTTCAAACTTATCAAAAACGAAGTTCAATAACAACACAACGAACTCTGAATTAAATTTTGAGTTTGGTTTAAGATATTCTGTTTCAGTTTACGATATTCTGAAATGTCTTTTACGGTACAAGAGAAAGCAAGATTTTTCTAAATTCGTCAGTTGTGATTCAGATAAAGAGTTATTAAGATAACGCGAGCAAACTGGCGTCTGTTTCTAAATGTCCTGAATTTCAAATAATAATAAAGAAAAACCTTCTTAAAAACAAATTTTTATTTCAGCGATGTACTAAAACGAATAAAATTAGTTTAAGTTAATGCAATGCCAAATGCTAATACCTCCGTACATATTTCACAGTAGATCCTCATAAAAATAAGCGTACTTATTATCTTCATCGCTGAAAACGAATCTACACTGTATGTTGAACTTCAAAAACTTGTCGTGCGATATGTTCATAAAAGTAGATACCAGTTAATTGCATAGGACAGTGATTGGTTGGTAAGTATTTTCTATACGTATTTTCTATGCAATTCGCGCGACAAGCTTTTTGAAAGCAAATAAGTCAACACAATATTAAACTATATTCAGCGATAGCGATTTTGAGCATGTTTACTTTTAATGGGATATACTAATGTGAAATATCTGTGGAAGTACTAGCATTTGACATTGCATTACGTAAATAGAAACCTAAACTAGTATTATTCATTTTAGTACAAAAGCTTATTTTCAAGAAAAAATCAGTGAAAAATTCCCGAGAATTCTGTAACGTAAAGCACTGGGGTTTCCGGAACCCAGGAAGCGTACTAATGCTTTTCGCGGCTCATTACTTCAATGTGTAAAGGTTCACTGAGGACTCTTGAAATTATAATGTCTCAACTCAATTTGCATGAAGTCAGACACAATTTGAGGAGTATTGGGGAAATACAATATCAATGGGGTCTTGAGGATTCAAATTCTTCGCTCGATGGTCTGCAGGTGTTGGTGGCATCAGGCAACGCTGGCCTGCCGCACTTGGGCTTCCTGCCGTGGCCATGCAACCTGCGGCGTCTAGAAGTATCCGCGTCCTTCGCCCTACGCAGCCTGCGACCCCTGCGACGCTGCACCGCCCTAGAGGAACTGGATGTGTCGGCGAACCCTCTAGCACCACTTCCGGTGGATGCTTTTACTGAGCTGACGCGTTTACGGAAGCTGTGCTTGGCGTACGTTGGCTTAGGAGAACTGCCCCCGGATATGCTCAAGGTATTCAAATATACCTAATCGCAGTATGGATCCGGGTCTACTGAATTTACACATATCTCATCCTATTCAAGAACCCCAACAATTAACTTATTTCACTTCGGGTTCCGATTTTAAAAAACAAAAAATTATCAATTTCTAAATAGTATTTTTTAAATGATATTAACGTAAGTCTTACTCTTCTTAATTTCTCCTCTTTTATAATGGAGCACACATCTCATTTTTTATTGTTAGGAGTGTGTTGAAATGTTAAATTCGCCTCTGTCTTAGGGCCCTTCATCTGAATTGATGGGATGGTCCTTTGCTTACTGCCAGAGAGTAAATTAGTTTATTGTCCTCCACGTGGGCACACGCAGTTTGTAACTGCTTTATTGGCAAAGTTCATTATTACCATTATTAAATACAGTTTTTATTGCAATAGAGTAACGATTTAATATTAATAAAATGTATTGAAGTTCATGTATTGTTTCATGTATTGAAGTTCAAATAAGTATTGTATGTTCACCCATTCATAATGCAACTGAAACTAGCGTCCATTTTTTTTTGTTCAAGTACAGAATCTAATATATCATGAAATTGTAATACTAGTCAAAGAGATGGTCCTGAATCGGTTACCGTTACGGTCTGGATGGTATATACCTGCTTGATGCAAAATCAATGTGTATATTAGTCTCACTTCACTACACTAAAGGAATGAGAGATCTGTCAATTCTACAGGGAAAATACTCTATGGTGTTGTAAGGTTATACCTGGTTCCATAAGATTAATAAAAAAGTATTTTATATCGAAGAAATAGATGTTCTTACAATGGTTTAAAAGCGCTAGTGTGCATTTTGAGTCGAAGAGAGTCATGTGGAAAACCACTTTTAATATACATTATTTTCAGTTAAGTTAATATATATCAATTTTAAACAGTCAAGAAAGGGATGACTAAGTAAAAAAGTGTAAATAAGTTTACATATTATAACAATTAAAAGGGTTTGATTTGAGTGACATTTAGCACGTTATTGCTTTGTGATTATCTATTTTTCTCTCGCAGGGGCTGACTCAATTGCAAGAACTTGATCTCTTCAGAAATCGTATCACATCACTGCCAGCCAACGTGTTTTCTGAGGTTCCAAACCTGCGAATACTACGCCTGGCACATAACCCTCTCACCGTTCTACCAGTCGATTCGTTTCAATCGATACCCGCTCTCGAGGAACTCGATTTATCGTATGTCCGCCCAACATCGATACCCGATGAAGCGTTTTCCAACCTCCCTCGATTGAAGATACTCAACCTCGCTGACAACCATTTGAGTTCCCTCCCATCCACGGCTTTCTCGGGTCTCTCCGAATTGAGAAGGTTGGATATCTCACACAATAAAGTTGGTCATTTACCTTCTGGAATATTTTCCGATCTGAATGCTTTGGAAGAGCTGAACGCGAGAGGGTGTTATTTCATGGAACACCCAGTTGAGATCTTGGCACCTCTGACTCAACTGAAATATTTCGATATGTCTTATAACCGAATGGGTAATTTCCCTCCTAGATCATTTTCTTCCCAGTCTCACCTGAAAAGATTGAACATAGATTTCAACAAGATGCGAGAACTGAAAGATGACACTTTCGCCGATCTATCGGACTTGGAAGTGCTCGATATGGGAAGTATGCATCTCTCATATATCCCGGAAGGTATTTTCTCAGAACTGGTGCATCTCAAACGACTTACTTTATTCGGAAATAAATTATCTCATCTTGGACAAAGTCTGTTCTCTGGACTGAGCAATCTCAAACATCTGAATCTAGATATGAACAGTTTGTTCGAAGTCCATCCAGAGTTATTTGCTGGAACACCAAATTTGGAATTCCTTTCAGTCGGAAGAAACAAATTAAATTTTTTACCATCTGAAATTTTTTCTGGTTTATCGAATCTACAAATTCTGTACCTCGATGGTAATAAGCTCACTAACCTCACAGAAGGTCTGTTTGGAGGATTGTCTTTGTTGAAATCTCTTTCCCTGCATCGTAACAAGTTGCAAGAACTGCCCATAAACATTTTTTCTGGTCTTTCTTCCCTTGAATTGCTAGATCTGTCGGAAAATCTTTTGATAGATTTGCCGGAGGGTTTTCTCGCAGGACTCAGCAATTTGAAAGAGTTGAGGATTTATCAAAACAGACTAACCACATTAAGAGAAGGATTACTGAGGGATGTGCCGTCTCTCAATATTTTGGACGTATCCGGAAATCTTCTGGGGACTTTGCCGCCTGACATTTTTGTGGGTAAGTGAAAGGTGAAGTCTTGACAGAATAAGTTGAAGAAGCGAATTATTCCACATACTTCTTACTACAAATATTGATCTTTATTTAAGATAATGGATGTACAGTGTACCTTGGTAGTAAATGGAGAGAAAAATTCAAGAATATCTTATAACTATAATTACTCGTTTTGTGAACATTCTAAGAAAAGAATTTTGACAAACACTATTGCAAAATATTAAGAAACTGTAATAGATCTAAAAACCACTATATAAAATTACTCAGAGACACAGTTATCATTGATGTTCAATTTGTTAAATTGTTTAATATAAAATGAAATACATAACTTAACACACCTATAAGGCTCTCTTAATGAAGTGAAAGAGGAAACACGTAATAATGATAAGATAATGTTTGGCTGAAAATTTGTAATTTACAATCTTGAACTTCAATAGATAATAATGAGGAAGACCTTATTTCATTACTATTGGAAAGTTTTGGGTTATAAAAGTCGTTCCCGCATTTAAAACACCCTTCGCTATAAGGTACAAGTTATCCCGGAATTCTTTTAAATAATTCGCCTTCTTAATGTGTACTCAACTTTGGCACGGTTGTGTACATACATTCTGTAGCCCCATCCTGGCCCGGGTTTTTCTCCGTTTTTCCTTCTGGTAGAGGCGGATTTATCATACAGGTGCTCTAGGCTTTGTCTAGGGGCGTGTTTATTGTAACAATAAATCGTGAATTTAGTGTTATTTCAATTCTTATGATTTTTAAACACTATACTCAGCATAATCTATAGTTCGATAATACCATGTACATATAATTTTTTGCTTAAAATTACAAACATATTGACATTCTATTAGTATTATAACTCGCAGCCAACTTTTTATCTTATCTAGGAACTTTTGCTGAAATTTTTGAATCCGCCTCTGCCTTAGGGCCCTTGATCGGAATTGATGGGATGGTCCCTTGTTTGCTTCCGGAGAGTAAATTAGTTTTTTATTTTCCTCCACGTGGTCATACGCAGTTTGTACTGTTTTTTGACAATAAATTTATTTATTATTTATTTATAATTAAAATGTATTACTAGAACGAATCTCTGCAAATCCACAGTTAAAATTCTTTTTCAGCATCATTGCTTTAATAATACCAAGAAATTTAATGAAATGTGGTTAAAGAACTTAATATACATTTTTTTAAATCCTTGAACTCGAAAAATTATTTCATATGTAACTAAAGTAATAGACTTTGATTTTAAGTCCTAGTCTGTTTCTCGTATAACTTTTTTTTTCTTTTTTGTCATTTCAGGTCTTACGGCGCTCACGAATTTATTTCTCCGCAACAATTCCCTCTGCGACGTCCCCAGTTCGATTCTCGGTGATCTCCCTTCCCTCGAATACCTCGACGCAGGAAAGAACTGCTTGACGCGCGTCTTCGACTACGACCTCACCCTTTGGCCAGCGCTGGGCGAAGCCGTCTTGGAAGACAATCACATCTCGACGGTGGAGGAGAGCGCGCTGCGGTCGTGGCTCATGGAGGACGGCCGACGGACTCTACGACTGCAAGGGAATCCCCTGCAGACGACGGCGAAGGGCTTACGTTGGGCCGTGCGGGCGGAAACGGAAGGAGTCATACCGGAAGCGATGCGCAGTTGCGAGTGCGGGACGCTGCGCCACGCGGAAGCGACGGTGCTGCTGTGTGTGGACATGCCGTGTATCGGTCGCGAACAAACGCCGCACGACTGGGTGGAAGCGGCCAGGACAGGATGGAGACGAGTATAAGAACGAGCGTTTCGTGTGTCGAGGGTAATAGATCGGTAGAAGCCCTCTAAATCGATCAAGTCGGGATCAAGATCTTGACCGGTTAATCAAAGGTTCGCGTGAAAAAAAATCGATTTCCGTTCGAAAAGTGCCTACGATTTCATCAAGTTTATTATACAAACATGAACGAACAGGAAAAAACATCATTCATAGAATAATAGACACCTTCTTATTCGTTTAGTCGATTCCGACTCTTCGTGACATCATGAACTAAACCACTCCATACTCTTCTGTCCCGCACAGTCTCTGGAAGACTCTCCAATTTGGAATCCATTGCTTCTGTGATGCAATACACACATCTCATCTTCCGCCGCCCTCTTCTTCTTGTGCCTTCGACCTTCCCCAGCATTAAAGTATTTTCCAGCGCATCACATCTGCTCATGATGTGTCCAAAGTAGGTCAGTTTCTGTTACAGTATTAGGCCTTCCACGGAGCAATCTAATAGAGATATGTACATATTAATTTATAGAAAAATAGAATCAAACTCTCTCCCTCTCCCCCGTCCTGTCTGCCGCAACACAAACACAGTGCACACCTAACGTCTCGTCACCCCGTTTCTCTTTCGAGGAGAGAGGGAGAGAGAAAACGTTTTTACGGGATGTGAACCGGTTAATCCGAGGGCCGGTCGATCCGAAGACAGTTAAGGGGGGCTCTACTGCATAGCGAAGCGAATTGTTTGATTAAGAGGGAAGTAAAATTGTGAAACGAAGATAATTTGAAGAACATTTAAGAGGGGTGGTAATGGTACGCAGAATTTGATGAATGCAAGAAGGACGTAGTCAGGATTTTGTCAAAAGGCAGACTGAGGTGTAAATGAACTAACCTCTTCCAAAGACTCGTATTATATTTTTATTACAAATGTTTTATATCTGTAGCAAATCGTCGCCAGCTCAATCGTTGATAATTCTCCAAATAAATTTAACTACCGAAATTTTATTTTTCACAATTATTAGTTGAGGAAATAGGGGACTCCGGATCCTCTCAAACCCCTACCCCGGGTCCTTGGCTACGTCCTTGCAACGAGGCGTCAGAGAATCTGGTTAAATTTGATTAAAGAATTTAGAGAATGGTTTAAGAATTTTAAGTGAATAAAATGTGATTTTCTACATATGACAACTCATTTTTTTTATTTGATCTCTATCATCCGAATGTTTTATAGTGAACTTTAATTCTAGTACAAATGTATAGTAATAATTGGTAAAAGTCTCAGATTCTCATGAAGTATCTGCTGATGTTAAGAAACCAATACACCATTATTTATCGTTGTTTGTTAATAAATGGATTCATTTTGTTCTGAAAATACTATAGAAAATAAAGCTGTTGATGAAAAACGTATGTTACTTCCCTTTCTTTCTATGAAAAATCAATGTATCCGAATTAGGAAGTGGGATATCCGTTTGTGACATGCAATTCTGATTCAAAGATGTGTAGCGTGATTCGGAGATATGGCATGGAGGACTTTCCCAAAAACCATCTCCTAGCATTCAAAATTTTTAGCTTACAATGACTGCTTGTATAATACACGATCGGTTTGAGATGTATGCATTATTAGATCTATGACCACCATAATGTGCTTTTTGTAATTTGATCTCATTTCAAAATACATTATTGACAAAAAGAGCTCCTTATTGTTTAAGGCATTCGCAGTCTTCAAAAAGCCCATGACCTAACATGAGTTCCGACCAGTTTAGTTTAACCGGGACAATAAATAACTTAAGTCTTCATATTTCACATCTCAGTGTAAAAAGACTCACCAACTCAGTGCAGAATAGAGAATAACTTGCCCTAGTTTATATCTAATTAAATCCGTAAATATTAATAGATAAAGATAACAAACAACACCTTCCTCGTCAGCCTTGCAACTGAAATCTCTTGTTTCAGGATGTTATTTACCGTGGACTAAGGATGGTTATAAATAAATAAATAAATTTTATCGTCAATAAAGCTGTTCCCAACAGCGAATGACGACGTGGGGGATAATAAACAAAGTTACTCTCCGGAAACAAGCAAGGGACCATCCCATCAATTCCGATCAAGGGCCCAAGGGCAGTGGGGGATTTAGTACTTGTATAAAATATATTTAATAAAATACGTAGTTACCCATTTATTATTCCGAAATGAATCGTAGATGTAATGCGCAGTGAAAATTCCAGATTAATAATAACAAAAAATAAAAAGTTTTAAATGACACTTCCGCATATGGAAAATCCGCCACCACCCGGAGGAAAACCGGAGAAAAATCCGGGCCAGGATGTCAGGAATATTCATATTCCATGTCACGTTTTTCATGTCATCTCAGACGGCCTCGTCTATTTCGTTTCTTCTCATGTGTCGTTGTAAAAAGAGCTCAGGACTATCACAAAAAGCGCGTGAATTTCCGTTCGTGAGAGACGTGAAAGAAGTTAAAGTATCCTACATATGAAGGTTTCTCCCACACAACTTCGCCCCGTTTGATGCACATGCATCTGAATGTGAAGATTCGCATATCTGACAATACAACGAAAACTACATGTTCATATTTATTATGTATTTGTAGAGTAAGTGCTGTTATAATTACGATTCCAAAAAGATTGTTAATTACGTTATGTTGAAAGAAAATGGGAGACGGGACCGAGATTCGAACTCGGGACCTTGAGCGCGCTAAGGTCAAGGTCCCGAGTTCGAATCTCGGTCACGTCTCCCATTTTCATTTAACATAACATAATTAATGTATAGGTTCGTTTAACAAAACGTTATATTACTCTAATCAAACGAACCTCAATATATTTAATGTAAAAAAAGTTGAATGTTAATGGAAGACGGGCGCGGGAGGAGGCGAACGAGATGGCGCAGTTGGTAAAAGCGCATGAGCGCGCTAAGCTCAAGGTCCCGAGTTCGAATCTCGGCCCCGTCTCCCATTTTCATTTAACATGACATAATTAATTTGTTACCTGGCGATGAGGTTCACCGCAATCTAAGAGATTATTGTTATTTAGAGTTTGATTTCACCGAAGCTAACTAAACCAAAGAGAATATAAAAATAAATTTGAATAACCAGGACGGTGGTGTTACTGAGATATATTTAAGAAGAAATAAGTTTGTTTAAATGTCTCCTCCTAGTACTTTGACTACACGCAGTGGCGGATCTAGACCGTAATCAAGGGAAGGGGCTAAACCGGGAGCATTTTTGTTTAAGAACTATGGTTTGACAACACAAATTTTGTAAATATATCCTTTAAATAAAATGCATCAAATAAATAATTAACAATCTGGTATTATTAATAACAATTATTTACTAAAGTTATTAACATTTTTAATATTGTATTATTAATTTTATTAATCTGGTATTATTAACAACATTAACAATTACAATTAATAACAAAGACGGCATAAAGAGGTGAAAGTGAAGAGCATATAACAATCTTTCGAATTTGTCTTATATCCTCTGATATTAAGTTAGCTCGACGAACGCAATCAATTTGTCAACCTACGAATTTTTTGTCTTTTTTTGCGCAGAATAGTAGGCACTTGTCTCTGAAGAAAGAAAGTGTGTGTGGGGGGGGGAGCGGGAAGTGATATCATGTACATTATGTGGTACGAATTTTTTTAGAAATAACATACTGCTAAGCTACTGAAAAATAGAGGAAAAAGCGTGAAGCAATGCTATTAAGTGTTAACTATGACAACACACATGGAAATAATAATTAAGACAGGCACAATTTACGGTACTAAAATATTGCAGAGAGAATTGTGGATCATCGGACACGTGTAGATATAAATAAGGAAGATATAAATATAACGTATATGAAATAAGACTAGTAAGCGAGAGTCCGCACATGCGTAAACCTTGGCCTCGAGGTTATCGCCTAGACGCCATTTAAAAACTGAGCTTATCTAGCGACAACGAATGCTATTAAGCCAGTTACGTAAAAATATTGGGCCTGGAAAGTCCACTAACATGAAAATTTGTTGCCAACATTAGTAGACATCGCATAAGAAACTTGCATTATAATCAATTTTTACCTCTATTCTGCAATATTTACATTGTTTCTATAAAAAGTTTCTATTTCCTAGTGTTGAAGAGAATTCAACAGTTTCTGATACTGCCCTCTAATGAATCCGCAGCTCAAGCAATCATGATGTCTTTTCAGTGATTTTGTGGAAAATAGAAAGACCTTGAAGAGTGACGAGGCGAACGCGGATACGTAATGCTATCAAACATATAATACAAAGAACTTGTGGTAATAAGTGGTCAACCTAAAACCAAATATAAAGTGAAATGTGTTAAAACACAGAAGAATAAATATAGTGGCGGTATTGGTATTCAATTATCAAATGTTTCCTTACGATGAGAAGCGCTATATTTTTAACGATCTATGTCTTGAAAAACTTCTTAGACTTCCAATGTCAAACCCCAACATAAATTTGTAAAAAAAATATTGCATGACCTTGAATTGGTTCCCACCTACGATAAAGAAGTGGAACAATTCTCTCACCCAGATAATCTCTTTCCGATATCGACTTACGCTGAAAGCTTTTCGGAATCATGTTCAGATATCACTAAGTCTCGATAATGGGAATGGAATTCCATTATCTTTTACGTCAGGTTCAAGTCACAGGATAACTAATGTTTGAGAGGGAGGTATTATATTTCCTTCGTTTTGATCTGGATAGTACTCAAAGTAAGACGAAAATTAACTGTCACAGTATATCCATACTAGTCGAGGATAAAGAAGTTTAGGAGTTGAGTCGTTATTCACCATAATTTGATGAATTATTGTAATTGAACATGTGACTTAGGACACATACATTTAGCTTGTGCGTGTTTCGGTAAATCTTTTATTGTAATAACCTGGTATACCTATTAGTTTTAATTACTTGAGAAGTTGAGAAGGGCTGCCCATTTAAAAATATTAATAAACTTGACTGGTATGTTCGTGAAAAAACAATTCGTTTTGGATATTATGTCAACCAGTGATACCTGTTCTTTATATTATTTGATGAGTTCTTTCTGGAAGGGAGAAAACTAAAAATATTTTGCCTGTCTGATTACGATTACTCCGAATTAACACTGAATATCCTGTATTACTAATCCGGACTACCAGGATTACTCCGAGTTACCGTTTGTCTGTCGGATTATTGAAGTTGTTGACCCTTTGGTTCACTCGCAAGTTCTTCAAATGATAGTTACTAACTAATGGTTACAAATTATTAGTAATACTTGCTGCAATAGAAGTAATCTGAAGGTTAGTGAACATTTTTGTTTCTAATGCAAAATTAGATCAATGATATCGCTACATAATCCAGCTTAATATATACAGACAAAATTCCAAAAATGGTGTTTTAGATCAAAAGAAATGAACAAACCAAAACTGGATGAAAATTCTGACGATAGCAATACTTTCTCTGCACGAGCAAGGACAATAAACAATTTATTTTCTTGACAAAAGATAAACAACCTTGTACATCCGGAACGAAGACGGAAATGCAGCGAAGAGGCGGCGGCACCAGCATCACTTGGAGACAGACAGTGGACGTTGTGTCGCGCGTCATCCTCCAAGGATAAAGATACTTCAGGGTCCCTCAAGGCACGCGCGCAGGCTCACGTGGGTGCAAGATGCTGCCAAGCCTCTGCCCCCTCCCTCCCTCCCTCCATCAACTGCCACGCGGACTTTTTCCGATCGCTGTTCATTTAGCGGATTCACAGAATACCAACAGGATCTTACTTTAAATTTTACATTTGATGAGATAACGCTCAATATTTCAATTCTTGTTTTCAATTTCTTGTTATTTCAATTCTTATGATTTTTAAACACTATACTCAGAATAATCTATAGTTCGATAATAACTTGTACATGTAATTTTTTGCTNTATTATAACTCGCAGCTAACTTTTTATCTTATCTAGGAACTTTTGCTGAAATTTTTGAATCCGCCTCTGCCTTAGGGCCCTTGATCGGAATTGATGGGATGGTCCCTTGCTTGCTTCTGGAGAGTAAATTAGTTGTTTTTTTCCTCCACGTGGTCATTCGCAGTTTGTACTGTTTTTTGACAATAAATTTATTTATTTATTTATTTATTACTGACACTTTTTTTTAAATTTTCAAATGAAGTAAAAATGGCATAGGTGGCCATCTGAAATGAATAGCCATTGATGGACACTTGAAATAAATAGCCGTTGGTGTTTAAAAATGATCACTCAATGGCCATATTTACTAGAGATATTATTAAAATAGACTTTGTAAATTACTTTTGAAAACGTGGGGAACAACAATGTAATTTACTCTCTGGAAACAAGGACAATCCCATCAATTCTGATTAAAGGCTCTAAGGCAGAGGTGGCTTTAATATTTCTAAAAGGTTATTTCACAAACACGCATTCATGATAGATTTCCGCGAAATATATTTGATATTTTAAAATATTAATTCTGTCATTTTTTAATAATCTTCCGTTCTTCTCTGCCACGAGTTTCACGTGTTTTGAGAACGAAAGATTGTCGAGTTGCTGCGGAAAACCATGAACACTAGGTCAGCAGTCACCAACATTTTCCATTTCTCTAAATCCATAAATTGAATGATTTTTTAAATAAATTAATTTTGCAAGATGATGTCCATAGCACTTCTACTTCATTGATATGAAATATCTCTAGATAACATAAAAACAGAATTAATGGTCACTAATAAAATCTTAAAAGATTGCTTAATTTTTACAAAATAATAAAATTAGTTTCATTATAACAAAATCATTGAAGCTTGTGTAAGTATTAATCGTCTAAGAGTTTATTTCTGCTATAAAACAAAATTCCAATTGAGCAAGATAAAAGTAGGAATTAATGCTCTGATTTTTCAGCGGACCACGAAACAATTAGCGGATAGCACTTCAGTATATATATATCACTTCAGAAACAATATATCAAATGTAAACAACAATTTGCAAACGTTTACTCCCATTTACGTTACGGCATTACCTTCTGGGGTAATTCCGGTCAGAGTATTCAAACTTTCAGAATTCAGATAACTTGTAATAGTGATAGTTCGGATAATTTGTAAATCTCACCCCCGAAACTCTTGTAAACCTTTATTCAAGGAATTAAATATCTTAACACTTCCCTGCATTTATATTTATGAAACGGTCGTGTTTGTTAAGACCGAATTACTGAAG
>NNCF01127774.1:78846-105071 GCA_002313205.1 Laupala kohalensis | reverse complement strand
GCCTCTGCCTTAGGGCCCTTGATCGGAATTGATGGGATGGTCCCTTGCTTGCTTCCGGAGAGTAAATTAGTTTTTTTTTCCTCCACGTGGTCATACGCAGTTTGTACTGTTTTTTGACAATAAATTTATTTATTATTTATCACTTCAGTTCAAATTCTACCACTATCACCGTCCAATTATATGATCAATTAAATAATTAAAGACTTGCGACCTTTCATTGGCGAATACGATATAGTAATCGTCCATAATATAAAGCAATCGTTTGTTAAAGGTTCTAAGTCTTTAATTATTCAATTAATTATTTCAATTCAGTTCATCGGTAAAAAGAAATTGAATAATAATAATAATAATAATAATAATAATAATAATAATAATAAATCAAGTTGAGTCAATATCACTACCACTATGATCACTTGATAATATTGCTTGCAAAATAACCCAGTTTAGTTCCTCCATTGAAATAATGTACCTCCATATAGTACGCAGAAACGAGAATAACATGAGAATTACTTGGGAGCGCAGACGCAACAATTGACTCTTGATCACGTGCACACACCTGAGCACGTGACGAGGAAGAAATAATTCTTCTTCGCGATTCACTTGAAATACGGAAAATTGTTCTTGCGAGTTTATTACCATATCTAAATCCAAATAATGACTGTCATCAGAAATGACGATGGAAAATTCTTTCTTATTTTTTTTTCTTTCTAAAACACGACGATTAAATACGTAATTTAATATACAAGTATGTTTTTAACTAGGTATGATATTAATAAATTTACTATCAAAAAATTAGTTAGAAACTGCGTATGACCAACGTGGTGGGGAAATAAACTAAATTACAAAGTAATATGATAATAAACTAAATAATATAATTATAATAAAATATATATTTTGTTTCAGTTTGAACAATACGGAAACAAGTACAGAATGGAAATCTGTTGGAAATAGTAACGTAAAAATGTTTAGCCATGATCTGGTTAGAATATAAACGAGGCATCAGGGAGTCAATGTAATTTTATTATCCTACATTTTGTCACACCATAATAACTGAAATAACAGAACAACTTTTTAGGTCTGGTTCCCGCAATATATTGAAGAAAAAAAAAAAAAAGCCAATCCGGGTGAGGTTCCAGCTAATTACGTCAGGTTACTAATAAACCAATTTTTGTTACAAGGTGCAAATCCAAAAATGGTTTAAATCACTGTAAATATTATATCCATCTCAAATTTCATTAGAAAGTACGGAGGTTTGACTATTCAACTGGATTCGGTTAATCGATTTGGACTTGGGTACTTTAACACAATCCTACAGTTTTAACGATTTCGGTATACTTCAAAAATTTCTTTCAACTGATTGTATATTACAAAAGAACGCAAATATACGTCGCAGTGAAGTTGAAATCACATACAACGATACTTCACCCGTGTTAGACAATAGAGATTTCATTCCATGTGTCAAAAGGTTATTGCTACACCATTTGTCACTACTTGCAAAACGTTCATCGTTTGAAGAATGTCATTGTGTTTTCGGTGATAGAATAGTTCAAGGAAAGTGGCCAAGGATAGCCTGAAGAAATCACACTATACATTTGTCATTCCCGTGTATTTCTATACGTGGTTCTTTCAATGGAAGACAGTATATGAATCACACTGAACTTTATGAAACCCTCGAAAATTGTACCCACGAAAAATTATTGAATTGGTGGCATAGTAATTTGTTAAACGAAAGATTTTATTTTCATTAAAATAGAGTTACTTATTCCTACATAACACAGGGTATTTTTTTAAACGATTTTTCAAAAATTGAAACGTGCTCCGGTGACAAAAATGTAGGGCAGGCGTTTCGATCAAATCACTTCTATTGAAAATATTTCATGGAATAGTTTTCGTACAAATCAGAAGACGGAGAAGAACAGAGAAAACCAATACCTGAACACGATTTTTAAATGGAAAATCATTCTATAATTAAATATTTTACTACTGGACTCACAGGAATGAAATTTTACGAAAAAAAAATCATCGCAAAGGTATACAAAAATGCCCCTGAACTTCTCTGACGTTCACGCTCCTTAAATACCCACAAAATACCTGCAAAATCAATACTACTCAGTGGTAAGAGGACAACATCCAGGATAACTACCAAGACAACTCAGCCCGATGAATAATGAGTAATTGACCTATCCCAGTGTGAAATCGTCCAGATCGCGATGCAAGCCATTCTCGTCCTTCTGTCCAGGACTGGGTATTGGTAACCTTTATCCTCCGTAAATCCCTTGACACCATACAGTTTCTTTTGGAGGAGACAGTTTGACCTTTGACTTCTATGAATAATTACCCATTCTTTGGATAATGGCTAGACTTCTCTGAAGTGTACCCCTCAAAATTCACTGATCACGCTTATGCAATTTCAATATCCTGTAATCGATCCTCTCATCGATTTTTCGATTCATCTACAAAATAGTCCGATGTACCCAATAATTAAATATTTATCAATTTAATAAAAAAAATTTGGGTGACTGACTATCTTGGATGAAAATGACATAAGTTGCTATTTTAGACTTTGTATTCTACACCGTTGATCTAATTTTTCCATTGCCGAAACATTGAGAGACGTAAAATAATGAAATAGCTGGTTGAAATCCTTAATCCCAGGTTGCTTCCCGCTCTCGAAAGGATTGGATGCACCTTCTTAAAATTTGAGCTGTGCCAAAAAGAGCGATCTCTTGTATTTCCCATTCCCTTGGTTCGTCTGGGATGTAATCTAAATGCTTCTTTCAATACACGGACAGCGCGCCAAGGGAAGCTACAAAGAGAGATAATCTGTGCTTAAATCCCCAACATTGAACTAATTTCGATAGTCAAATCTTTATATTTTAGCAGCTTTTCTGTTTGTATCTGCCCTAATTTTTTATTAGTTGGTACTGCTACAATCAGCAAGCAGGTTCTGATTTACAAGTCCTAATGACAATATGCGGTTTATTAGCAGGGATTCATGTCTGCGTATTTGTTGATTGAACCGTGTCGTGATTTCCTCTGTGGTTGTTAGTTCCTTTGGTTCGTGTTCTTTGGTTCCTTATACCGTACATCTGAGTTGTTAGTTCCTTTGGTTCCTTATACCGTACATCTGAGGCAGGGAAATTCAGATTTCTGTAAGTCTTCCAGTGAATGTAATTACACACCTTGTCATGTCTTTATATATTCACGCATAGCTAACAGGGGGCATCCATAAACAATAATAATAATAATAATAATAATAATAATAATAATAATAATAATAATTATTATTATTATTATTATTATTATTATTATTATTATTATTATTATTATTTGTAGCTGATATTTTTCTCAGCAAATGCACAGGCCTAGTGGCTAAGAGTCCATTTCCTGTTTAATTTTTGAAGGATAAAAACTTTCTAACTATATGGGATGTTGCAATAATGATGGCTTTCTGAAGAGCTATGTAAATGTACTCGGGTAAATTTAATGTTTTTAAACTGAAATGTGTATGTTTTGGAATTACTCCTGTAACATAAATTGCTTCTTGTTATAATTATTACTAATATTATTAGTTATATTATTAGTATCGTTATTATATATCTATTAATTGTCTATGTAGATGTGTAGATAAATATTGTAAATATACGTGTGTATTCCTGTACCGATAAATAATAATAATAATAATAATTTCTTTGAGAGGCTTTCCCAGCGAACACCGACATGGCCAGTCTGGGTCATTATAGCACAAGATAGGCGCGTGACTCGAAATTTATTAATGTTAACTTCAAAGGTATTTGTACTTCAAATATTTAAAATTTTCTCGATTATTAAATAGTTTCCTTATACATGTTAAGAAATTGTAAATTAATATAATTTGAAATAAAAGTACTTTAAACTAGTAAAGTACTTTTATTTCAAATTATAAACAATTTCGGTGGGAGAGTCTCTCTTCCTCCTCCCTGGGCCTACATGCCTGAGACACTGGTTCGCTAATCTGTTATCTTTTTTTTAATGATAATAAATTTATTGTCAAAAAAACAGTACAAACTGCGTATGACCACGTGGAGGACAATAAACTAATTTACTCTCCGGAAGCAAGCAAGGGACCATCCCATCAATTCCGATCAAGGGCCCTAAGGCAAAGGTGGATTCAAATTTTTTGTTTTGCATAAGTTCCTAGATAAGTTAAAAAGGAGCTGCGAGTTATAATACATATATAATGTCAATATGTTTGTAATTTAACGCAAATATGTTTGTAAATTTACATGTACAAGTTATTATCGAACTATAGATTATTCTGAGTATAGTGTTTAAAAATCATAAGAGTTGAAAAAACACTAAATTCACGATTTATTGTTACAATAAACACGCCCCTAGACAAAGCCTAGAGAACCTGTATAAGAAATCCGCCTCTACCCGAAGGAAAAACGGAGAATTCATTGATCAACTAGCTGACCACTCAGAGCGTTAATCGGAAGTTTTGTTTGACTAATCTTCTTTCACTCAGGAAAAAAATCTATACTGTAAGATCAAAATACTTTCACTTACGGATTTTTAAAACATATACAGCATCCTAACGTTTCAAATTCATAATAATACTAATTGAATACAATAGTTTTACTGTATACACAACATCACCTCGCGACAACCTCTTCTGAGGCATCACGTGACGCTGTTGCATCATTTCATTAAAACCCTTGTAAAATGTAAACTATTCGTCGAAATTGAACGATTTAAAGACTTTTTTATCTTTGTTAAATGCACAAAACAAATAATTCATTAAATTTACTGATGATTAATTTTTTCCTTCTTAAATTACTCTTTTAAATTGAAGAATATAAATACTTCTATTTTTAATAACGTTTTATCGATTATTCAGGTTAAGTTTTGTAGAAAACTTTTCCAGGACCATAACGAACAAAACAAAAAAAGAATTACACATATGCAACGTTCGAATCGTGAGTTGTGGTTTTGAGTTCATAAAAAAAATCCCATAGAAAAAAAGTACTTTCAATTTTTCCCGAATTTTCCAATTTTCCGGGCAACGTTTTCAATTTTTCTTTCCCTAAAAATCTTATTCAGACTATTACGAATATTTTTTTTTAATTAGCGAAATCGATTCAGCCGTTCTCAAGTGATGCGCTTACTAACGAATAGTAGTTAATTTTCGTTTATACAGAAGTACACTTATATCCTCGGTACGTGTTAGACCCATTTACATATGAGTATTACAGTGACGTAGAGGAAATATTAATAGGAACTCTTTTCACTACGAAAACATTTTTCCGATATGTTTTTAACCAAACACAGTAACTTTCACTTCCTTTTCCCTTTAAATGCAGAAAACTCCGATGTATTAATTGCCGAGTTATAAAGTAACAGGGAATAAAAGTAAAAGATTGTATTGTACATTAGAAATCGTTTAAATTGATATAAAATGAATGTCCTAATTCGACACCTGACTGTTTGTTTGTCTTGTTCTCATTCATACGTTTCGTGAACAGTTGAAAGTGCTGCAAGCGACATGAGTTGAGGTCACGCACTTAGCCACTCACTTGATACCATCGCCGATGACGTATATGACGTACCACGCCTCGACCTTCCCTCATTCATTCACATATTGGCAACGATATGGCTGAAGTCTTAGTGAAGTCAGACGACTGTTACATTCCGCTCCACAACGAGGTCAAATTGCAAAGACATTGTACCGTCTAACATTGAAATCCCCACTTTTATATATTTAAATTAATCCTTAACTTGAGATATGACAATGAACTGAAATAAGATGTTTACAGCTATTTTCAAGATTGTTCAATGAAAATTTGTCAACAAATCATGATATTCCATTAAAGAACCTCAATGAAATCTTCATAAAAATCATGGGATGGGACTACAGAGATTAAGATTTGAATATAAACTTTGTCAAAAAAGAAGTTGTAAACTGCGTATGACCCCGTAGGGGGGACTAGTATTCCGTACTTTCGTAATGTAATACAAATGCAACATAGGATGAGTTACTAATTAAAAATCAATTTTGACTTGCATCAAGGATTGAAGAAAATTATTTACGTGGTGACAAGTAGAACTGTTAGTAAAGGAAATAATGCCGACCAAAGAGCCAAAGGGATATCTATAAATGTTTTCTAGTTTAAAATATGAAATAGATCTGGACTTTATTATTGCAATTTAAACGATAATAAGTCTTGAGGAATTTGATAATTTTATTAATGACCCGAGACCTATCATGAACCAAAATCAAAAACGAAACTTTTCAGTTATTATATTTAGAGACATTTTGCCAGAAAATAGTCGGTTGACTTCCATTAATGAAGAACTTCTTGTTTTAACTGAATTAGAAACAAGCAAAAATTAAAAATAATAAATTTTAAATTGCAAAGACAAGTGACGCTTTTGCAAAGACAATGACAAATGCGAATGCATTTAAAATAAGAAATTCAGGAAAATATTGTAATAATAAACAATAATAATAAATTTTATTGTCAAAACAGCAGTACAAACTGCGTATGACCACGTGGAAGACGACAAACTAATTTACTCTCCGGAAGCAAGCAAGGAACCATCCCATCAATTCCGATCAAGGGCCCTAAGGCAGAGGCGGATTCAAAAATTTCAGCAAAAATTCCTAGATAAGATCTCTTTTCTATACATCTCTTTTTTTTAAATTTACAGTTTCGTCATTGTTTCTCCAAAGTTGTCTATTTCTTCTTCCACCAATCGTAGCTTCATACTTCTGCGATGCGCCCTCCCAACACGTTGGCAGACTTCCGTGTACCTTGACCGCTACTTCAATGGCGTTCTGGTTCGCGGAGGTCCAGGTTTCAGTCTTATCTGACGAGAAAGACGATTCGTTTGAAAAACTCCAAGACCTCCATGATGGAAATCAAACCCTCCCAGTTTCATATAATAGCCATCCCCATCAAAGATGTTATTAATGACCTATTCAAGTAGCAGACTCGCACAAATGATAGATGCCGAGAACTGCTCCTTCTCAATAGAATGTGAGTTATTCCAATGAACTCAGATAAGGGATCTGTGCGGGAAGAATTCTTACAAGAAACTTCCTCATACTTTTATAATTTTAAACAAATTATCTTGAAGGACTCCATATCAAGAGTGGACATCAGGAAATATTCAAACTATCGTGAACAAATACATCATTTATGGGGAAGTCTGAAATAAATTGTTGAACAAAAAGGTAAATATGTTTTACTTCAATAGTATGACTAAATTGCAAAATATTTGCACAGAGATAATAAGCAACAATTGAATGCAAATATATCAATTTCTGACAATGTTTTTGCCCAATCAAAGCGTAAACAAATAAATGATTAATCAATCCGAGTTGTGAGAAAGTTCCAGGAAAATTAATCAAAATATACCTGAATAAAATTTTGTGAAAAAAAAAAAACTCATGAAAATGTGATGCATTTAAATGTTTGACTCCTGAAATGTGTTGAAAACCCGACTAGCATCTGAGAAATTGAAAGGGCTCGTATTGTGAAAAACGTCTGCGAGGTTTCCTAGCTTAATTTGAAATCACTGCTCTTTCGTCCTTCACTGGGTATATATTATTGGCACTTTTTCGGAGTATTAACGTCTTTTTTTTATATCTGAAGTATTCATTATCAGACAAATGGAGTATGGTTTCCCATCATACACGTAAAACAATCTTCAAAAATTAATTCCTCGAAGTTTCTAAAAACTAAATACCCCAAACATTAAAAAAATATTGAAAGTCGGATATATAAAATATATCATTACTTTTTGTTCAAACAACGAAAAAGTGTACATTATGTTTCAAATTATAGGGGGTTCCCTGACCGCTTGAACGTGGTAAACCGCAGAGGGAACACCTCCCATCCCAGTAATTGTAAAAATCTTCTTTTACAGCACACTACACGAGACAAGAAGTAAAAAGAACTGTGAAAGACTGAACATAAAGCGAGAAAACGGACATGAAAACCACAATGGGTGTGCGCTGTCCGACCCGGATCTCGCGAAGAGGTCGGCAACCATACAACCGCCTTGACCTATCATACAAAGAATAGTGGCTTCACGCATGACGGCTCTCGAGTGTCAGCTGTTCGTTGGGGATTAGCAGTGCTCGGAAGGGATTCCCGATGACGTCATGCTTCTGAGGAGGAGTGTATCAGACAGTCGAGGGAAACATGAATCCATATGTTGGTGGGTTTGCTATCGCTCTAACAATCCGCATTGAGGTAACGTGCTGGAGAGAATGAATGGACGAAACTCGATCAGTGTTTACGTAAAGAGTCCAAAATGAGTCTGGTTCATGTTTTTCTTTTTTTTGGGGGGGGGGAGGGGGGAGACCTGTATTGTTGTTATCTTTAAAATTATGCCCTTAAAATATTTTTCGCTTTGTATAATTCATTTGTTCATTCCAAATAAGAAATGGTAAATTAATGTTTCATACAGATTAAGTACTTTCATTTACAATATCGGTGACTCCTGCCCCCTCCCCTCGTGGCTATGTTTTTTAATCTATTTAACCGAATGCGAGTAAATGAAAATATTTCAATGTTTAAATGAAATCAAAACAATCTATTATTCATAAAAATGCTGGGATATGTTACAAAAACCGATGGAGTGGCTTAGTCCGTTGGCTCTGTCACCTGAAGCCTCAGGGTAAGACACGTTTGGTAACAGTTTGAGCGAAAGAGACCTTGCTTTTGGACATTGGTTGAGGAGCGAAGAATTTTTGCTGCGATAGAGGTTCTAATATCGTGTTCTAATACGTGCGTAGTACTCATAATTATGAGGTGGGAAATAGCATCGGAGTTTAACTTCTCTGCGGCAGCACAGGGTGTCTAATGGGGGAAGCAGATTCAACCCTTACAAAAATCCTTGGTAATGCGATGTCACACATGTTGGAAGGAAAAGAAAAATCACCACGATGGTACTTCAGTCTCAAGAGTACCCTCATCCTCATTATTCCCGAGTAAAAACGTCAAGGTGTTTGAACTGGCCTTCGAGCTATAACCGAATAAAATAATATTACATGGCCACATTGTTCTACCTTTAAATATTACGACATATAATCAAGGATTGCAATTTGAATGATAATCTTGCCGCCACTGATGTGAAACATTTTAGATTCGAAGAAAAGATCTAAAATCATTCTAACGATGGATGGATATAACAAAGTCGCATTGAAACATTACCTTGTTACGGCGTCCCACCATCCCGTAACATCGTCAGATGGAGTTCCATGTGTTGCGACGACAGTCCCCTACATGCTGAACTGTGAATTTAAAAAATTCAACCATGAAGATAACCGAGCTAGTTATGCTGCGGCAGCTCCTAAAATTATGAAGTTTCCGTGAGTGTGAATGACCTTTACATAAACATTAAATTCTATTTTTTGTTCTCTGGCACATAAAAAAAATGTATATTTAAACATTTTTTTGTGAATGAATCACAAAGCTTCAGAATAAATATCTCTCCCGACCTATTCGTCATCAAGAAACGGAAGCCCACATCTGCGCAATACCATTGACAGCAATCCCGAACCGACCGTGGTTCGACGCCTACTACAGACTACCTTTCTCCTGACTCAGCTCTGACGTCACCGGCCTACTTCGTTGACGCCAGGGATTGGGCGGGGAGTCGGGCACAACGTCGAGGATGCCTGTGATGTAATAATGGTTCGATACCCTCTCCCAGCCACGCGTACATTGACGAACGTAATCCCCGCGAGAGGTCGAGGCCTGACTAGTGGAAGTTACTCCATATCCGGTAACCACTCAGGTGAACGATACAACGCAAGTTCAAATATTGAATTACATTTCTTCACACACTCGCCCCACCAGTCAAACAAATTAATTTCTAAAATGCAAGACAAACAAATATATTCTCACCTAGCAATGGAAATCAATTTTGGATATTGCAAATACTCTTTGTATATTACACTGCCTTAGGACTCTTGAACAGAGTTGATAGGATGGACCTTTCCTCATTTCCAGAGATGAAAATACTTTGTCCTTCACATGGTCATACAGTTTTTAACAGCTATTTATGAAAGCAGTTTCAAACTGTGTAGTGACAGGGGAGAACAAACTAAGTTACTCTCCAAAAACAAGAAAGAGACAATCCCATCAATTCTAATCATGGACCCAAGGGCAGTGGCAGATTTAATACCTATAAAAGAAGTATTAATGAAAATGTACTGTTATCCATTTATGTTTCCAAAATGAATTATAGGATAAGAAGCAGATTCTTTTTTGAATCTGTAGTTTTAGATTACAATTTAAAATTCTTAAAAGGATTCTAAATAATAATCTCACTATTACAATTTGGTCATGATATAACAATACTGGCTTGTATATTTAATTACCTGTTAATTTATATGACTCACTTTGTACATTAATGTCTTGGCAGATATTCCGTGGTCTCTCCTATAATTTGTTTCCCCAAAATATTAAATGAGGAAATATCTTGGCTCTGTTGTATACAGAGATACATCAATTGAATTAGAAATTAATGAAAGAATAGTAGCTGGAAACAGAATTATTTTTTCATAAAGCATTGTTTAAAAAAACTTTAACTTCTCTCTAAAAGTGCCAAATTAAAACGAGTAATAAGACCAGCAGACCAGCAGTTCCATACGCAGCCGAACCATGGACTCTCAAAGCAAATGACATCCAAAGGCTAATTATATTTGAGAGGAAAATACTGTGAAGGATATATGACCCAATAAAATTAGAAGATGGCACCTGGAGAATAAGAAGTCTTAGAGAAATAGATGAAATCATTAAATCAAGAAATACAATAAGTTTTATAAAGGCACTGAGAAAGCTGGTTTGGGCATCTACACAGGATGGGCAATGATAGAGCAGTGAAGAAAATCTTCAACTGGTCCCCCTTATCCACCAAAACGAGAGCAAGACCAGAAATTAGGTGGAGAGATAATGTGCTGCAAAATATCAGAAATATGAAAATCAAGAATTGGACCAATAAAATAATGGACAGAAAGCAATGGAAGGCTGTGGTAGACAAGGCCAAAATGTTCTATAAAGGAATGTTGTAGTGCCCTAGAAGAAGTTAGAATAGTTTCTACTTGCACCAAGACAATAAATCTTCAGGCAAGGTTTCCTTTCTAAACCAAATTTCCTTTATACATACTTATTACATCCACATACAATTTCAAATTATATATTTTAGAACTTGTCACTTTTCAATAGTATGACAGAGAAAAGAAATTTATGGATGAAAGAGTTATGCGACTTATCAATAGAAAAATATAATTTTAATTTCCAAGTATTCATATGATGTTCAAATTATTTATTTTCTAAAGAGTTGTTTTCATGGGTTTCAGTCAGGTAACAATAACAACTCAAAGTAATTCTAATCTGTCAATATTTTGAAAATTAATGCTAAGGTTATGCTGTCACCAATTATTGGAGAAAGTTTTATTTATTCCCTTCAAAAGGATATTAATGAGAGTGGATTAGGTTTTTTTCTGAAAAAAGAAAAAAAAACAGAGTTGAAAGATTTTTGACCTAATAAATAATTCCTACAGAATATTCCTAAAAAATTCTACAAGTACTCTCTGTCAAAATATGAAGCACATGAAAAACCTCATTTGAAGACCGTTTTAGATGAATATAAGATTTGGTCTTCAAAGAGAACCACTATGACCTACTTGATTGATGACCTGATTGATAATTATACTACTATGTTGTCCGAGAATGGCTAATTTTATTTATTTATTTCTCTCAGCATGTAATTCCATTTTTTTAAAATAATTAAGCCACCAGGATAGGAAATTCCAGCAATTCCTTACTGCAAATAGTAAATTCTTACTGATATCTTATGTTCAAAAAATCTACAATTATAGTTTTGTCTTTTCTTCAGTCAAATTTGACACTTAAATCATTAAAAACACATACAGTGAAATTTCAATTAATGAACACTTCTCAATAGCAGACACTTTTTCATTCTCAGTCATTTTATTCCACATTAACTATAACTTCTCAAAAGCAGACAATTTTACAGTTCCACATGTGTCCGATATGGAGAAGTTTCACTGTACCTCATTTTTTTTACTAGGGTGCAATACTTTTATAATGAATTGCTGTAATTTTTAAACACTATGGTAAGCAGTAGCATACCCAGGCAGGGATGTGGGGAGAAGTCTGTCCTGGGTTTCATTCTGTGACCTCCACAATGGTCCCAAAAATAATGTAAAAATGTAAGATTTAACTTAAATATACTATAGTTTTATTATAATAGAAAGATATCTGATCTTATTATTGAATACTTCCCCAAATTCTATTGCAAATTCTTTTATGTTATCTTTAACAGATTGCAAATACATTAATGTATGGCTGGATCAGAGGGGTCCTCATTAGTAGAAGGTATGCTACTGATGTGTAACATAAAACAGTTCTCAAACAATAAGAGTGTGAAGTTGGAAATAAAGTTGGCTTGGGATAAGAATGGGAATATAAAAATCTTTCAGTATATCGATTGCAACTTTTTTTAGGAATAAAAAACATGGAAAAGCGATGAAATACATGGCCCAATTTAAAAGCCTTCATAATTCCTCACACCCACAATTGCTCTTAATACATTCATGATAAATCTCTTTCATAACAATATTTAAAATAAAAATGAATTCATATAAAACACTTGTAGAACACTTCTGGCTGATAAAATATGTTCGGGCAAAAAACCATCACATATAGTGAAATATTACAATCTACAATGCTTTTAAATGGTGAACACCTATGATAAGACTTGGCACATTTCTAAACATAGGAACATATGCTTAGTTTTTCTGCTCTCTTGAAAATCTAACACAATCGTTTTTTCCACTACCGACTTCCATGATCACTACTATTCACGCCCAATTCCTCCAACTGTAAAAGAAAAACTATATTGAGTACACTATATCTTGATAGAATGTCAGAAAAGCTTATAATGTAAAACAAAAGTTAGTTAATGCATTTTTCATTGTGAGCAATTATGAATAACCATAGAAATACTATTTTATTTGGCAGAAATAAAATAAACAGTCTAAATTTGTGTCAAACTTGTAGCAGACCGCTTCATGCTTCCTGTCTGATAGAAAGAATAGAAGCTGAATTTTTAAATACACCTACCTCTTTCTCTTCATCAATTGAATCTTCATCGTCACTACCATGGACTGATGCAGCTGGGGTGGTTGGTCTCGAAGATGAAGGAGAGGGAGGTTCAGACAGTGGTCGAGGATAACTCCATTTTGAGAGACCTTTTTCTTCTTCCAAAGCTTCCATTTCAGGGTATACTTTGTAAAGAGCCTTTATTCTAGCATGTCGATAATACTAAATCAAATAGAAATTTTATTAAATTTAGTCATAACAAATGAACGGTTAGAAATATGATTAACAAACACCAATACTGTTCCCAGAAATTATGAGCTCCTCCAAGTCTTGATATGATACTTACAATACCAAGATTTCTCCAATCCAACAACTCACTAAGACGTTCAGTACGGTTACGTTGAATGATTCTTTGTCGCCGGTTAAGACGTGAAAAGTCATACATAAACTGAGATAGTTGTTGAACAGATCCTTCAACAGAAATATACCGTCTATCTACAATGTATATTCCATAACTCATAGGATCTGCAATATGCTCTTGCATAAAACATCCGAAACCTTAAACAAAAACAGGTTAATTTTTTTACAACCTCAAATATTATAATTAATTTTAAATTTATAACAACTAAATAAGGAATAAGATTACTGAATTATAATACTTGTTTTCTGTATTATAAATCCATTTAAATTCCAAACCCCATAAAAATTCAAAAATAAAACAAGTATTTTTACTTATAAAGAATAAAATATCTAATACTGTTGGATTGAATACATCAAAGGAATGATACAAATAAAGAAATCATATGTCAGTCACTGAAATGATGAAATCCTTCACTTTCATGTATTCCTTGACTTCAATGAGGGAGGAAATTAAAATATCATTGTTTGAGAGAATAGTGTATAGTAAGTGAAACAGCATTAACTAATAACACTAATTTACATATGAAACAAGCTAGAAACCAGTCATAGCTCAGAATTTACAAGTAAAATAACAGAAAAAAATGTTTAAAAAACTGATTTCCTCAATTTTTGCTAAATATTTGGTATATATTTGCATTGCATAGTAAAAATGTATTGCCTTAAAATTCACACGAAACTTTCTGTATTCCTGGACATAATTTACACTAAACTTTCCATATCTCTGTACATCTTGACAATCTAGCGCCCAAAAATAAAATACTGGATGTAACACTGCATCAGCCTCACTATGGCCTTCTTGGAACTCTAGATAGGATTTCGTTCTTTGGATATTGATTTCATAATAGATCAAATTATAGAAGAAAAATATACTAGGTTCTTCATTCATATTGGTATACCAACTTACCTGATAGATTGGTAGTTATTGATGGGATACCCATGACAGTACACTCCGCTGGAGTGTAACCCCAAGGCTCATAGTAGCTAGGAAACACACCAAGATGGCAACCTCTCACAAATTCTTCGTAATCCAAACCAAAGAGTGGATTGGTGGAAGACAAAAATTCAGGATGAAATACAATCTGCATTAATTCAAACATCACACATTAATAGAAATGTTATATTTGAATCCAAAGGTATACCTTTAAATGGTTTGCACATTTAAATCAATCTGGCACTTTTTTCCCTAAAGGGTTACATGATGGAAATCTAATCTGTAATTCTATCTTTGAAAATATTATTGCATCAGGCAGTTATTTTCTACAGCAGCTATGTTATTATCTAAATAACAAATTAAAAATTTATTTTCTACATTCCAATACAAATTTTTGAGGCACAATTAATAATTTAGAAGAAGAATGTATTGCTCTGAAAAAAGTGTCTATTCTGGATATGTTTCACATTTACAACATCAAAAATCTTCAAACTATTGAAATATAGACATACTTTGAACAAATAGTTTATACACCAAATACAGATCACAATAAAATTATCCTCGTCTTCTATTCTATTAATATTTTCCAAGTATACTGATTTAACTTTTGTATTTTTTGACATGTTTTATGTTTTATGAATTTTGAAAAAAATACTATCATGTTCTTGGCAATACTGCAGTCTTTTTAGTAGTATTCAAGTTAATTCTGACCTGAGGTATTGTTGTTGTGGATGTGTTCCCGATATACGGTGCTTTTCATAAAATATAAGTGTTCTATTAAAAATTTACATTTATCAATACTCATTTTATTTCATTTACATTCTCTTCTTAAAATATTAACTGCTGATGAGGTAAAAAACATGAATAGAAGAACGCCCTTGTCTTTACTAACCTTTACACGGTCATGAGTCGTATTGAATAAGTTACAGCGTCTCACAGAATTTAAAACTGGATCATTCCAATCATCAACAACATTGTGTGTAGTAACAGGAGGAAGGCCGTCACGTTGTAAGGCGTAAATACAACGCTTTATTTTTACAGTGTCTTCTTTCAAAAGTAGTTCCCCAGGTGCTGGTAATCTCCCACTGTAAAGTAAACATAAATTACAATCAACTTCTTTCTTCCAAAAGGTAAACCACAAATAATTCTCTTCATTTTACTAAAGAGGTTAGAAGCAAGAACTAAGAAATATGACAAAAGTATTTCATCACTATTTTAATGATCAAGCATATTTTGAAACAAACTTTTTTTTAATTGTTAATTTTTAGCAAGTAATTATCAAAATTATTTATAATTACTCTTCAATCATATGATTTCTGTTCACTAGAAACAATTCTACTTGTAAGCAAAAACAGAAGATGCCAAAGAGATGAAATGGGAAGAATAAAGAAAACATGAAGAAAGACTAATTCTACACATTTTAATCAGCAAGGAAAGGTGGAACCTCAGTTATCTGAGTAATGTCAATTATATCCAAGATTTACTATTTTGATTTATCTTTCTTGGAAAATTGTTAGAAAATTAAAACATTTCAATAGAACACCTCACAAAACTTGCATCGACAACGGAAATTTTATGTTTTAAATCCCCAGATAGAAACTACTTTTCAGCCCTACATCAACAATAATAGATTTTTTAAATGATTTTTTTAACTCTAGAGAAGACACATCACACAACACAAGAAACCGTTCTGTGGAATTACATTGAGATTTTTACCAAGTTTTCTACATTTTTAGTTTTTTGATTTAAATGAATTGAATATGTACTACACAGAATGTATGTAATAAACATGTACTAGAAAAGAAAAGTCTTTCATAAAAATGATATGATTAATTATAAGTGAAAGAATTAAATTATAAGTGACTGAAGGCAACATGTCTTAGAACAGTCATCAAACAAAACATTTTAAAGACAAAAATAGAAAATTAATAATTATTAATCATGTCAATCAGGAATAGATATTCCCTTTACCTTGTTTCTTGTGCTTTTTTTACATTTCAATTTAACACACTAGAGAATAACTAACAGATAGTAGAATTACGAGAAAAATGATAATGTAATTTATATAAATCAACATCAAATAATTAAATATCACAATACAAGATTACAGTACCCAGCTAGACTGAGAATGAGCATTGTTAGTTTAGTGGGCATTGAAATATTGAACAACAGATGTTACTTCAATCGAGACCACTTGTGCCCACAGATGGGTTATCTATCTTTCACACGACTTTTGTCAATAACTGAATTTATTTATTAAATAAAAATCTCAGTAATGATCTATGGAGTAGTTATATAAAAAATTTCTGAAATTGAAAAGATTTAACTCTTACTACATAGTAAATTTTTTCAAATGAAAATTAATTTTTTCTTGATACAGAAATAATTGAAATATTCTTCGCAAACAATTTCTTATCATGAATTTATCTGACAAGAGTATATAGTAGAAAGATCAGACAAGAGTGTGTAGTAGCACTTATACTTAATAAAGCATCACTAAAATGATTTAGTAATGTATCTTCAAACAAACATTTCTATCAATTAACAATATTATAAATTTATTTGGTTTAAGCTTTATATATATTTAACTTTTATAAATATAATAACGTAACTTGAAAGCACAAAGCACAGAATATTTATTAGGATTATAGATCACTTATCTGAATAGATAATGCTACTCATAACCTGACAACAGGATTCCACTCTTTCTGAATTAATTTAAACAAATATATTGAACTTTTATACAAAGATTTTTACAGCAGAGTGAAGGAAGTTAGATAATACAGAATCAAGAAAAAGGGAGGTTAATCATGATAATGCTCACGTTGTTCGACTAGTCCTCACAAGTTCACTTGCATGCAACTTCAACAAGAGAAAAAAAGCAATCATCACTATAAAACATACACATCAGACAAACACATACAATTCCCAACAACTGCACATAAAACATACTCAAAAAGATCAAATACTTACTTCAGGCAAATTTCATACATGCGCTTGCCAATCTTTTGTTGGATATCATTTATAGTGTCCCGCAAAGCCTTTGTAACTGCATGGCCACGTAAACTTTCCACATTAAAATTGTTCGTTTTTGCAGGGAAAATCAGGAATGCTACCACAGTTGTGTCTGGATTAGAAGTCTAAAATATTTTTCATTCATTAAAAAGATACAAGAGTTTTAGGTAACAAATCTTAGATTTCAAAAAAATCATATTAACAGTTCATATATAAGTTAAGCTATAACCTTATTGACTGTCCTGATTTGTTGAACCAATTGAATTTTAAAGTTTCAACAATAAATTCAAGGTATAAAAATACTTTAGTAAACGAACTACACAATAATAACCCAATCAATAGAATGTGCAATACTGCCAATTTGCTGAATGTTGATATACTTGATTTGGGTTACATTCATTAATTACATCATCTACAAAACATAGATATAACGAATATTCATAATTTTAGTTTCAGTGAGAAAAGAAAGATGAAACCTTTGTATATTCTAGTTATAATAACTCATGTTACAATCTTTGTCATATTTTGTATAGATTTGTGTAAATGGACATTGGTCTGTAAATTGGAAATAAATAAATAAATAAACAAACAATATACTTTCACACCTACATATTCTTCTCTACTATCATAGTAATCTTGCAATAAAAATAAAAATTTTGTCTACCTTTAAGGTCAAATAAAATTTTAAAATATTACAGTCTACCCACCTTTAAATAATGATTTAGCCTTGATAATGATTCTATAAAAATATCAGCACCCTTATTTCCAAATTCATATCGCCCAGCAGTGAAAAAATACAATGTTTTGTCCAAGTCAAAATCATAATGCCTGAAAAAGAGTATGTTATGTAATTCATGGAAGTTATAGGCAATTTTGTATAGATATATTGTTACAAACAAGGATTTAGATAAGGCCTTCCCAGTCAAGTGACATATACATCACAAAATTAGTTACCATGAAAAATAGAACTTATATAACACTGGTAATTCCTATTATGCAATTCATTTTGCCTTAAGCTGTATGAACAACTATGCAGAATCATCATTTAATTTTTTAGAATCTGTCATATCAAACCTATTCATACATTATATACTTCACAAAATTTTCAAAGACTAAATACTTCTTTTATATTCTGTACTTACCCATAGAAATGACCTCTCACAAATTCATTGATTTTCTCTTTTGAAATGGCATGGAGGTTTTGGAATTCATGTAGGGCAGAAAACTTCTTAACATTCAAACCATTTGGTGTGATAACCTCAGGTTTTCGCTTAAGCAAATGTTCTGCTTCAAAACCTGTTATTTCGGAAACTGTCGTAAAAATATGTGCCATATGCGAGGCAGCTCTTTCCATACAATATCTATGGTAAATCTGGCGTTTTCCAGCTTCCTCATCTACACTAAACTGTAAAGTAAGATTCCTTTTTTCATGAATCAATATTAAAAAAAAAAACAAATTTTTAATTTCTTTATCATTGTAACTGTTTTAGAATTTCCAAATCTTAGCAAGCAAAGCATCTTCAGGAAGTGTTATATTAGATAAATATGAAAAACAATTGTCAGTAATGTATACTCACAGTCTGTAAATTGTTGTAAAAATCTGTGTTACCAGCACACAAATATCGCCCTAACAAGGTTGCATGTGTAGTAAAAACCGTTGCTACATCAATATGCCGTGTTCGGACCGCAATAAGTCCTAAACCAGCTTGCCATTCATGAAAGTGTGCCACAATACGTGGAGGAGCATCAGAGTATTCTTCAGCAGCTTTGCGAAACTACATACATTAACAAAATTATAAGTACTCAAATATAATTTCACAAAAATTTATACAAATATATAAGGTATATTTACAAACTTTGGATGAAATATTATACTTATTAATGATTATTTAGTTTCATTCATTTCAAATCAGAATTGAATGTCAATAGCATTCAAGCAAAATGCAGAGTACATTACCAATATCAAGTTTTTATGATATAACAGTCTTGGCATAGTCAAGTCATGAATTTAATATTTTATGTCATCTTAATTTCAGCGGCCAGTATTTTTTTTTTTCAAGTTAAATACCACTATCCAAATATAACTAAATTTACATTGACTAATATTTGGCTCTTGTGAAAAATTGAAAGCAATCATTTGTCGCAACAACAAATCAATAATTCTGAAGTTCAATTGTAATATTGTTGCACAATTAAAACATAAACTAGGTGCATGTGTTAAATAATTTTGAAAAGTTTGGAGAGCACAATGACTATTCACAGGATCCATCTTTACTATCTAAGGTAATCTATTAAGTACATCATTTCAACATATTTGACAATTCTACCTTGAATACTTACTAATCATTTACTAAAATGTATCTAGTGTAGTGGATAGTATAATACCAAGCCACATTTAGGAAGATTTCTTCTTTTGATTTAGAAGATGAAAAAATTTGTGAAGACTACTTCAGAAATATAAACCGGATGTATCCATCAAACAAATGTAGACCTTCAGTTGCTTAGTATGTGCAATTTAACAGATATTTCACAACTAGAGCTTGATAGTGAATTATAATTAACAACAATAATATTTTGTCACAAAAATAGGGTGGTCAGATCACAAATCCAAAAATACATGACACTTTTAATAAAATTTACTCCAAGATTTATTAAGGGCAAAAAGGGTTTTAAAAGTAGTGTTTGCTCATATAAGTGAATTCAAAATCATTCAACATTAGCCAAAACACAAACACTGAAAAAGATGACTATACTCAACAATTTTTGTTTGCACTCATAAATATTTCACGTATGCAAAGGAAGACTTTCCTTCTAAAACTTAATCTTATTTGTGGAAATATTCTTTCTGATGTTTCACAAAGAATTCAAATGTTATGAGTTCTCATGATTTCTTTCATCACCTCTGCAATAAATTGTGCCACTAAATATCCTAAGATAACAGCATCATTTGCTTCAATATCCAAGTGAGGAATGCCAACATTCACTTTATCCCAAAGCTCTTGTTTGTATTCATCAAGTTTCCATGCCCCAGAACCGATGTCGAAGAGGATAACTTGTGGGTTGCCATCTACAAGCCAAGTACCTGTATGTACCTGAAAGCACAAAACAGAAATTAAGAGAAATTAGAGATGTGTACTAAAACAGTACAACTTAATCTGCAGCTAACAGATCTGTTGAGACCCAAATGTTAATATCTCGAGATCCATGACGAATTAAAAAAACTATTTAAAATATTGAATATTGAATTAAGAAACAATTCAGCAAATATCAATCCAATACCAGTATATGTGGAAAAGAAACACATCCATCATCTCCCTAGATACCATAAAAAGTAATTATTATTTATTTCTTAATTATATAAATATTAATTAAAGTAGTTATTATTGTAATTTATTTTTTATATTAAATAATTTTATGAACACTAATTATTTTATAAATAATCATAATTCATATAATTCAAGAACAAACTTTTTAATCTAAAAGTAGGTATACATGCCAAATATTACTTTAAGAAAAGTATCTGTAAGTGTTTCAAAATCACTGAAATAAAATAATTGTTTACAGAGAAATGCAACTAGACAAGGAGTAGAGCAAAAACTTAAAGTGCATGACGCCGAGGGAAGTGCAGTCAAAAAGGTATGCAATTAGTTTGGAGAAGAAAGATCAGTAGATTAGGATAATGAAATGTTTGTCCTCCTAACAATGCAAGCTCAACCTCTGATACAACATATAGGGTCCAAATTTTATTACAAATTTTAATATATTTTAATAAAATTAACTACAGCTCCACAGTATAACAGACTTTTAAAGTAAAAGGGGGAAATCAAAAATTAATTTTAGTTCTATTAATGGTACTGCACAAATATCTCTGACAGGACCTTCTTTCCATAGTTTTTAAACCAGTGCTTTTCAAGTTGAGAAAAAAATTAAGGACTGTAATAAATATTAAATAGCTCTTGGTTTATTTCTGAGGTCTGTCTAAGATAAATGAGATTAATTCAGAAGCAAATTTTTAAAGAACAAGATTTTTATGGAGATATTTATATTTAATTTTGGACAATTTACTGTTAATAAAATTATAGAAATTTTTTTTAAGTCCTACCTTCAAGAGATCTAGATTGTTACAAAAAAAATATTAAGTTAAAAAAATTTAATATAGAAAAAAATTATGTTAAATACATTTATTATACACAAAACTATTTTCAAAATAATATTTTAGCACAATACCCTGACGGGATTTTTTTTTAATGTCAGAAACCCAAACTACTCTTTCTGATATTCACAAAATTAATCAATAGTTTGGTATCAATTATTTTATATTTTTCTATACATACTGAAGTCTTTAATGCATGTACTACTCATAGATTTAATTTAACATATTTAATTCAAATTTCATACTTAATTCATCATACAAAATGGGCGAATTTATAATTTGCAAAATAATAATAAATACCTGAATAAAATAAAATAAATACCTGAAAACCTTGGTCCCTCATTCTGTTAACAGCAACTTGTAAAGGATTATGGGTAGGGAAATCTGCCTCTTCAACTTCTGTTCGAGCACAATGTTCTTTGTATGGACCTAACAAACAATATTGCTCTCCCATTTCCTCAGTTGATACATAAGCCTTGGATCGAATGACAGTATAAATTCCACCCACTGAAAAAGTAAATCTGGATGTAACATTTTAAAAGCTAATTATTAAAAAGAAATGAAAGAGAAAGCAAGCAAGGAGCTTCTGGTGATGTTTAATAGTTATAAAAATAATGATGTTCGAGGATTATCTTAACAATGGGTAATCTAAAGCATCTGAATCAAGCTCTCATCAGAAAAGAAACATTATGATGCAAATTTCTTTAGTAGCCATAAGTAATCCACACATATTAATACTGAAAGGAATAAAATTAAATCCAATAGAATTATCAACATATTTGTCTACAAAAATAGAATATTGAAATTTGTTTTTTTAAGTATTTTCTCCTTTTATCCCAAGGGAGAAAAATTAAAAAAATTACATGAGAAATGATACTAGTAGAAATAAAAAGGAAAACAAAAAAGTATCATTTCATCTTTATATTTTTCAAATCTCATTCATATACCTTAAAATATGATAAAATAATAACTTATTACTATTATATTTAGTTCAATATTCCAGAGTTCACTCCAAGCTGTGACTTTTTTATTGACATAATAAATTATACGTATGATTTTTTTAATCACACACAGTCTCAAGGAAAAATTTTAGCTAATTTTTTATTTATAAATAACTAATTACATTGCTTAAAGAATGCATGAAAAGAATAATTTTTGTTTCATGATATCAATTCCACCAATACTCAAATTTTCAATCATAAATTATTATCTTTTTTCTACCGTGCTTTAAATTTAATTAACAGAGCATGCTTTGTGTGTCACAACATGTTTACATCACAACCTTGGCCTAATGCCCACTAAGCAAGGTCATCTGTCCTGAAGTTGAATCATGAGCATGGCAAAAAGTATCCTGCACATACTTCTATTTATATCCTGCTTGTACGTCATTTTTTAAAATGCACCATAGTTCAAAATAAGATATAATTATACTCAACAAAAACATGAACTCAATAGAAGAAACCAATTTAAATTAAAACAACAAAGAAAAAGAAAATATGAAGACAATAAAATAAATTAAAACAAAAAAGAATAATTTACAACCTGAAATATATTGAGCCAGATAGTGCTCATTGACTTACAAAAGATAAATAAAAACAACTAAAATAAATACAGAAAATCTAGATATCACTACCTTTATTAGCCACTTCCCAGGCAGCTTCAAAAGTCCATCTATTTTCCATAGAAGCTGATTCACCTCTATCCATGAAGGCAAGGAGGTCATTTTGACTTGCCCCCCTGTAGAACCTTTTGCTATGCCTATCTTTTGACATGGCTGTAAAACACGAAAATAATTAATTTTTCATAAATTTAAAAATAAAATTAATTGAATAGAAATAAAAACCTAAAAGTTTTTTTTCTGTATCAAATTTTAAGAAACATTAAATTTTATTTTTTGTTGGAAAAAATATAATTTAAAAGAAATTCTCAAAAAATGTTCCAATTTGTGGAGAACGTGCATAAATTCATTAAGCAAATCATGAAATAAATTTACATTTTAGCTGAATTTAAAGTTGTAAAGCTGTCAAGTAATAAACCGCACAAAACAAACTTATCGAAATTCCTTACCGATCACGTACGTAGCTCTTCAGTTTCTTCAATGAACCAAATAATCCAACGCTTACACAAAACCCTTCCGTCAAAGCACTGCGGTAAAGCAGGGGGCAAATATCTTTCTTCCGTCCTCTGTACGTAGTCCACAAACTGGGACTGCGCAGCAGCGTGCACTCACATCAGACAAGCCAGGCCCACTAGTCCCTGCACGTGAAGGTCATTTAAAGGAGCTCAGCGGGCTCTACTCGGCTCCGTTACTGTCACGTGGAACCGGTGCGAAAGACGGACGACTGTCAGACAATCGCCGCGCGCCGGCTCAGCACGACGCGACGGTGCTGCCGCGTTCCGGCGTTCGCGCTCAAATTCAAACTGACGGGAGAGTTCGTGGGAAATCTAGCCATCTGAACCAATATTAAACAAAATATTTTTCGCATAATACAATGAAACCTCGGTTATTCGAAATTTGGTTAACTCAAACGTTTTGATTTGTCCCACGAGTTTCAAATTAACGAAGTTTCACTAATCTTTCTCACAAGAAGTATATGTGTGGAATTAAAATGAACTAAAATTTTCCTATTTCACAAAAATGTTGTTTCTCCTTCCGTACGAAATAAGGGGTAGAAATGGGGATTTAACTACAAACAGTTGGATTGTCAAATGTCTGCACACCAGAGAGTCGCAAGATAGTGATAGTGATCAACCCGTAATGTAGAACTATTTTTTTCTTTCAAAAAATTAATTTTCACATGAAATGTAATATATTGCATTCATTTCTGTAATTTAATCTCATACATAATTATATAGTTTCTATAGAAATTGTATATAATATACCGTGCTTATTTCAGCACAGTCACTTCGAACTCGGCCGTCGTAGAGGACGGACGTGTTCCTCTGCGCTCCGCTTTCCCGCGCTTTTGTAGTACTCGGTGACGTCGAGTGTTTCGTGTCGTTTGCATGAGGATTCTCGGACCACTGGTCCCGCGGCGCGCGGTTCAAACCTCCGGGCTAGGACAGCGTAGTTGCAGTTCTCACTGCAACCCGTGGCCGAGGCAACCCGTGTCGTGCGGGTTGCATTCGTCTTGCGCTCTTTTCGACGTGTTATTTGCTGCATTTTAGGATGCAGTAAATTCGTTTTCGAATTTGTTTTCAAAATTTTTTCGGCTTTTATTCATTTTTAGTTTTTTTCTTAGTTTAAAATTTCGAAAAAGGCGTTCGACCCTACCATCTTGGAGAGCTTCCACCGTGTGCTGCCAGCGACGTCTGCAGTTTCTGGACCTTCGCAGAAAGTGGATACTGTCAACTCCTCGTCGGCTTACGCTGTCGCAGCTCTCTTCCGGTCTAAGGACACGGATGAAACATCGAGTTTCCACCAAGAGGAGGCGGCCTGACTGCCCCGCGTCTTCTCTGGTAATGGCCGCACCATCAGCAGCAGTTCCTGTGGTGCCTGCTGACGCCCTGCCAGCCAACTCACCATCTCTACCTGCCGATATGGTTGGTAATGGTGAGCAGCACTCTGAATCATCAAGCGTGACGCGCCCCAGTTTCCTGGACCTACCAGGTAAGTCCGGTGGTGCGCCACTTACATTACCTCTAGGTCCATCATGCGTGACGCGTATTGTTCCGGCGGCCAGGTCGTCCGAGAACCCCTCGATGGAAATCGAGGAGGGGTATACGCCAGCTAAGAGGATTTTCCGGCCTAAGCCATCTCAGGACCAGCGGCTTGTGGCCCTTTCCAACAGGTTTGCTCCACTGAGTAAGCCTACCACTACCCAGGCGGTTAGGGAGGTTACCTTTTTGTTAGGCGCGAATGACTCAACCAATACCGAGAAAGAATCGTTAATCAATTCCGGTTCGGTAGGCAATAGGCAGGTAACATCAATAGGCAGCGATTTATCCCTCTCCTATTCCTCTCCCTCCCACACCACCACCCCTCCAACCACTACAGGTAGAGCCATTCAAGGTAATGGACGAAAAGGTGGTGACATTTATATAGAAAATGTGCTCGACACCAGGGAGTTGCTGCGCGTGCTGCAGTCCTCATCGAAATCTCGGTTGACGGGAAAATGTGCTCGACACCCGTCAACACGTTATCGTCCATGTCCCAGACTTCTCCGACCACAATGCGGTGGTCAGCAAGTTGAGGGTTCTCCAGAACGAGGACCCGAATCTTCCTTTTACTTTCATCGTGTCACTGAAGAACGTCGTCACCGACTAGTGATTCTAGGCCTTCAAGCGAATGAAGACCTCGATTCGCTACGCTGCGACATCGAGAGCCAGGGGGTGAAGGTTTTTCACCGCAGCGAGCTCCAGAAGAAGAACGGCGAGGGGCGGATCCACCTCGGATTGTACGTGGTGGAGATCGCACATACTTCCGTGCAAATCATAAAATCAAACATCCGTTACTTGGGCAACGTCCGCGTGACATTCGAAGAATGCCACCGACGTGAGTGGATTGCCCACTGTACGAGGTGTCAGGCATGGGGACATACCCGCAACCACTGCGGGCGTGAAGTGGTCTGCCCACTGTGTG
>NNCF01127774.1:37260-78603 GCA_002313205.1 Laupala kohalensis | reverse complement strand
CCCCCCCCCAGAATCTCTCTCTTCATCTTCAGCACCGATCACCGCTTCTCTCTTCAGTGGCTTTAATTCGTCTGACTTTCAGACAATTTCTGAATTACTTGATTTCTTTAAACGTTTCGACCTGCGCGCCATTTTAGACGCGGTAAAACAGGTCCTTCCCATTCTTTCCTCCCCCGGCCTATTCCTCCCCAAGGCATTCACTGCCTTACAAGTTCTGTCCCAACTCTTCTAAATGGCCCCCCAATCAATAACCTCCTTTGCGTCGTGGAATTGCCAAGGCATCATCATTCCCAAGACCACCGAAATCCGGCAATTTCTTTCCGACATTTCGATTCATGCTCTTCTTCTTCAGGATCTCTGCGGCAGTACGTAGATACCCTTCTGACATTCTTCAACTGTCCTATCACACTTTTTACCCCTAGCATTTTTTTTCAATACTCCATCATCTAAACTACTCAAACTCCCTTCCCTCTTTCCTCTTATTTTCCAATCCCCTCTTAAACCTAATGAGTGCCTAAGTCGCCGGTTTCCAGTGGACATGGCACTCTAAATATGTTACAGGAAGCATTGCGATCCAATCAACCGTGAGACCATCAACGATGAGCGCCAGAATGGCGCAGGCGTGGATCGATTCTTCTACAATCAAGACCCACTCAGCACAGTCGTGTATCTTCTCGAAACACGCAAAACCTACAACTTTCTGCATCTATTATTTTTGACTCGAATACCTTGTCTTCAGTACTCAAATAAATGCATTGTCGCGCTCGAGTTATCTATTTTTACGACACATCTTTCACCACCTTGACCGACACTCATGCATCGTTTGGTCAATTTGGTCCCGCGAATAAATAACCACGCGTGACTAAATACTCCACGCTGTATGCTGCCCAAGATCTGTGATTTGACCGAGTCACTTAGCGCGACTTCATAAAAGTTACATTTTTCTTCACAAAAAATGAGTTGATCTACAAGAGTGATTTCAACTTCTTTTAGAGAAGGGTTTATTTCAAAGCAGCGCTGTCCAACTCATCTTAGCCCGCGGGCAATTTTCTATACACTTTCGATCGATCGGATCGGCATAGGATGGGGTTCAGCGAAATTTTGCCCGACAAATAAAACTAGTGGATGATGTAACGTGACGGAGATTTGTGACGCTATCGGAGGAGGTTGAAGTTACTTCATTAGAGAAATGAAATTTTGGTGTAGGTCTGACTCGTTACGATATGTGCATTTCATAAGATGGTCCAAATGAGGTTATATTGTTTTGGAGACATTCTTATGTTTGACAATGTGACAAAGAAGATAGTTATTGTGGGTGTTTTCTTATTGGACAATTACGAACGCAATTTCGAACAACAATGACGAGTGCTATCGAGTAGGTAGACAATTGAATGTGTGGGTAGAGAGAAGAACTGAGGAGTCTCCGAGTGCGAGTGGTCAGAACTTGACGCTCAGGGTTGAGTGACAGAACTTGGGGACATGTGACTGCAAGAGTGTACATCTTGTTATTCAGTAATGTTTGGATGTTTGCTATAAACATTCCAATTTGTATTCATGTTATAACTAATGTGAGTTTATTAGTTATATTAAATTTATACAATTCCCAGTTCTGGTAGTTTTTCTGGCTTTCAGATGGAAAGCCAGTGGTGGCAGCAGAGGACTACCCGATACCTAAGAAGAATTGTCAATTAGGTATTGTAAAGTATTTATCTGAAGGCCACCGTTTGGAAAGTGTAGCGTTTCGTGAAAAAAAATTCAGCAGTGTGGAATATGCTCGATACTTAGGAACGTTACGGACGACGTTATAGGACGTTACAGATGATATTTTATTGTAACGTGGTATTTTGACTCATCAACATTTTTACATCATTTCAAGCTGGAAAAATTAATTAGTATATTTCTTTATTTAAAAAGCATCTTTAATATTTAGTATATCCATCCTGGTCCGGGTTTTCCTTCGGGTAGAGGCGGATTTTTTTTATAAAGACTCGCTAGGCTCTTGCCTAGAGATGGCATCAATTGATATAATTATCAGCGAATTTAGTGTTATTTAATAGTTACGAATTATCAACAATACTTTCCAAATGATTTATAGCTTGATAATAATACGAACTTGTGAAATGACTTTTCTATGTTTTATTAAATACAATATTTGTTAATACTATAACACGTGTCGAACTATTTTTTTTTTTCGTTAGGAGTATGTTGAATGTTAAATCCGCCTCTGCCTTACGACCCTTGATCGGAATTGATGGAATGGTCCCTTGCTTGCTTCCTGAGAGTAAATTAGTTTATTGTCCTCCACGTGATCATACGCAGTTTGTAACTGTTTCTTGACATTAAAGTTTATTTAGTTTATGTTTTCATTTTGTAACATATTCCTAGGCAATTCCGAACACTATTTTCTTTCACTGGTCATGTGACGTCACAATATTAATTCTTACGGCATAGATTTATAACACAAAATTGTGCCCCCCCCCCCCCGCAACGTTTGATATACGTAAAATATAACTCGCGGGTCGTACAAAGAGTTTCGCGGGCTGCATGGCCGCCCGCAGGCCGTCAGTTGGTCAACTCCTGTTCCAGAGAGTCGAATTTATGTCGCTTTAATATATTATTTAATAAAACAAATAAACAATTATCACAGAATATCACACCATTAGTTCCTACGAGTACAAGTGTATATTTGATATTTTTGTCTCATTAATATTTCCATGTACATCAATAAATCCTGCTTAAAGAAGGGTAGATTAACTGACCTAACCATGATTAAGGGTAACGTGCGTACGTTATTAGATTCTTGACGATGACTAGAAGTGCCTCCGACAGATGCGCGGATTCATCGTATTTGGTTTTGTTTTTTGTCACATTTAATGCAGAGCATTAACATAAACTGGGTGCTCTAGTATACCCACGTGTAACTCAAGAGACCTGAGGCGGGAGTCTTTTTGGAGACCCCCCCCTTCCAGCCACGTCAACGTGTCTCCTTGTTACGTTAAGAATTTCGAAAAAATAATATGCTATTGAAAAAAAACATAAGATATTAGTTATTTTACTGTTATAATAAAAACGTAGAACATTTATGTTCAATTTTACGCCTTTGTATTATTTTTGGTGATCCATTTGGAGGCTCCTTACAGGACCGTCCCTCATGCCCCTACCACGCTGCTGTCTGGGTGCCAAGGACACATTTTGGACACTTTTGACTCACTTATAATTTACATTGGAGACAAGGTTAACATTTGAACTCTAAATGCTCACCTGAATCCCTTATCTTCACAATTTCCGATCCTCATCCGTCCTGAATTACAGCTAGTCAATTTCCCGAAAATTCACTAATTCATAATCAAAAGTCGACAGCTAAGTACAGACATTTTGGGAAGGTGAAATTTGACACAGTAATAAGTCTTAAATCAACTACCAAAGGAAGAAATATAGAAAATAAATATTTATACGCCTCAAATTCGGGAGACGGTATGAATTTGTGGATTCGTTCCAGAGAGATAAATTAAAAATTGTGTTTGAAATTACCCCGTCATACGTTACAATATGAAAATATTTCAATATAATACTAAATATAAATGCTAAAAATAAAGAAATATACTAATTAATTTTTCCAGCTTTAATTAATATAAATTTGTTGATGAGAATCAAAATATCACGTCACATATAAATAAATAAATATGACTCGTTAGTTTTATTCATCAGCCCACATTTTGCCATACCACATCCCGTGCCGGCTTGATCGATTGAAAGTTTATAGAAAATGGCCCACGGGCTGTTAAGTTGGACAGCGTTGACTTAGAACTAAGGGCTTCAAGTTTTGAATCGTATAAGTTCCGGCAATCAATGCAAAACCTCCAAGTTCCAGGATGAAAATAACAACAAAATATGGAACATAATGATCGAGTATTTAAAAAGAAAATGTTTTGTTGACAATGTTCAGAATTGTCTGCTACAGAAGAACCTCGTTAATCCGATTTCTTCCATCCACCTCCTACTACTCCTATCCTCTAATTTTTACTATTACTAACTACTTCTAATAACACCTCCACGTGGGCCAAGTTGTTGGTAAACCCAGTTAACCGTCCAACCTACTAATAATAGCCCCTACTATTAAATGCCCACCTCCTACCTCTTATCGACCCATGTAGATAAGCTTCAATACTACTATCTACTACTATAGCTCCCCCCAGGGTACTTACATCTAGTAAGTACGTGTTTGGCAAACACGGGACCCCGAGCTGAGTCTGGCATTACTTCCACTTGTGCTAGGCTCCTTCCTTTGTCTTTCCTACCTTCCTTGGTCACCTCTTGTTTTCTTTCGATCCCGACGCTATTAGGGCTAGGGTATCTTTCATTTTCCTCATTTTTTGTAAAGTTTTGATATATTGTAGTTCAGGAGGGGTTTTAGTGGGTATGGTTGAATCATTCGGCGAGTCTCACACGCGGGGAGAGTCATGTTGGCTCTCTTTAGTGCGTAACTGCATTTTCCCCACCTGTACAGATTTTTAGCGCTCTAATGACCTCGATGTCGACGAGCCGTAAAGCCCCACAAAAAATACTACTATAGCTAAAGCCTATAGGATTAGAGATTTTTCCGGATTATAGAGGTTTCTTCTAAAACTGGGGATTCGGAATGAATGAACGAGAGTTATATGCATGTTAATCAATATATTTATATTATCAATAACATTAAAAATGTTATAGACCATCTTTTTTAAACAATTCAGGTAACGGACACGAATTACGGCAAACGCCAAGGAAGTAGCTTAAAAATCAATTAAAATAACTATTTTTAAGTTTTTTCAATCACTACTAAATATGTCGGATTATAGAACATTTCGGATGGTGGAATGCCAGACTAAAGAGTTTTACTGAACCATTTTTTATTCGTTGTCTCCAGCTCTCGATCTCCATAGTGTTTACAGTTTGCTACTCGATCTTGGCCTTATTGCACATTAATGCTTGTGGTGGGGTTATATTTATATATTTCACGTGAAAAAATCCTATTATCATTTATTCTAATATATGTTACGAACCAAGTTCGTAAGGACGCTCAGTGCTTGCGCTGCTAGCACTACGCTTCGACCTGACTTTATCACTACCAGATCGCAGTGTTGTAGAAGACTGCAAATTCCATGAAGCAATTTCCCCCCCACCTATTTCATGTCATCCCTACCTCCTTCCAGAAGCTTCTGCATGGTATAAAAGCTTGTGTTTTCCACGAGCAAATTACTGACGTGACTTCAGGTATCGTCGGAGATGCACTACGGCTCTGTTACGTCGCATGGCTGCGTTGCACAGTCATATATAATGCAACGCTTATTTAAAAGTTGTAATTTATTTTTTGGAAGGTGGCTCAGTCACCCAATTATTGGAGGCAATTTATACTGCCTCATCAGCAACATTCAACTGTGTGACTTCAAAACTGCGATACTAATTTGTGTTTTCCAGTTACAGCGCATCAGTTATGTTCAACTTTAACCTTCCAGCATAGTGAAGGAGATAATCAGCTTGCCAGCGTGGTGTACTCCATTGTGGACACTCGTCGGAAGCAACAAATTATCAATTAACATTCAACCCAGTGAAGACGGGGCCATATCAAGATCGCAACAAGCATGTATTGCGATCCATATCTAATAGGGGCCTGAGTTGCACTACTAGAGCTTTTTATATTTGCAAAGAGGCACCGAAAACTCGGTGATCTGATTTAGAATCTGCATGCGCTTCAACCTTTGTATTTCTACCATTACGTAATTCTATTTAAAATTGGGGAACTTTATGTTAAATATTAAGGGGGGTTAAAACTTCAAATTTTGTAACATCCTTCAAGTAACTGTGTTTATGTATATTTAATATGTGTAATAAAATTGTGATCGTATTGAACAAACAGACTATGGCCAGTTTATAAAAGAAACTCCTGACCTTTTAAACTACTGATTCATTTTGTGAGTCCTCCTTCCTGTGTTATTAACAATATAGAATATTCTAACATATAGAAGCATCGTGGTCTTACAACGGTCTATTCTGAAAGCTCCGTACTTCACCTTCCAGAAGGTGGCGTACATACATCACACAACCATTAGCAAGGTGTGTAAAGAATGTACTCTGATCAAGGATTGAAGGAAGAGTCTAGATTAAAAATAACATACCGTAACTACAACAACGGTCGCCATTGCAGACCTTATAATCCAAACCCGTCATACTATCAGAAAATAATTTCGGAAGGAGTCCTGACATCGTGCCAAAATGTTACTATTTTAAACTATAGTTTACAACAACAAATATTTTTGTGAGGGGCCCGGGTCCCTCGACTACTAGTCTGCCTACATATAAGAAAACTATATTTCCTTTCTCGTATTTTTAATTTTTTACTTCAATCTGGTGTATCAAAATGAAACATAGCTGTGACAATCTCAGTGATATTCTCCAAACGTTTCGTATTTTATGCGCGAAACCTTTTCAACGATTTTTTGGGTGAAAATTAGCTTGGGGACCCCAAGAGAGATTCTGGCGTTTTCTCTGGACATCAAATAATTGTACTAGCTATTTAGTTGGGAAACATACCATTTGCTGATAATGCATTTAGCAAACTGTATAAAACGGACTGGAGGAAACAAAAAAAAAAAAACCTCCCGAGCAACCGTGAATAAGTTTATCTTCTTACGAACGGTAAAGTTTCACTAAAAACATGAAAGGTCTCCCGATGAATATTACGTAGTAGCAGAATTCACAGTGCGTTCGAAATCGATTAGTTTAGAACGTTTCTCCGAAATTACCTCACGTGGAACTTTCTGCCTATTCTAAGTTTTTCCGGTAAAATTGTCACTCAATTCGCGTCTGCCCCTCTTCCGTCATTGAACTTTGGAAGCTTAATGGAGACTTTTCTTTCCCTCTTTGTTTTGTTTCTTTTTCAAACGCGTTCCCATTATAGTAGCACATGCGACCTTGAAAACGACGGGAAGAGGTCAACCTTCTGTTTTCATTCTGTCTGTTTATTTACCTTGTTAATGACGCTCTGATAGAAGTGTATTCACGAAATCAATAGATGTATGGTTACAGAATATCACAATGGGAACAATACCTTCTGTCTTTTATGTTGAGTTGAGTTTATGCTGTGTACATAAAAAAGAATACACTATCATAATCCACAATTGAAGTTGGAAATATCAAAGGAAAAAAAATACATTTCTAAATGAATTGCAAAAAATCCTCCTGAGCAGTTGTCTACAGAATTTTCGGTCCTTGGACTTATGTTTGACAATGGGCCGAGCTCGCGCAATTTTTGACACAATTTAAATTAATGAAGAAAAAAATACAACAAAGATTTTTGCAAAGAAATGTTTTTACCAATAACAAATTACCAATCAAATTTTGAATAGTTAATATTAATTATTAATTTTGAGCATGTGTCAATACAAAAAGTATACCATTGATGAAAAGCAACTAACCTGTAGATATATATAAATCTCGTCTTCATAGATGCTGGAATCTTGAGTGCTCTAGTTGGAAGAAATTACACAGTCAATGAGTCGTTAAATAAAGTTCAGCCGAGGGTCGTTTACGGCTCGCACATGACAGTTTCACAGAAAATGTACGATGATGGAGGCAAGAAAAATCAAAACGTTTGCTTTGCGGATGCGTCTTCGATTCATAGACTCTTCCGCTCTACCCTTCTCAAACTTCACCTTTCCATTTCTTGGTACAGGTAAAGCTTGAGTCTAGCCTTAAATTCTAGACGAAGGCTATTCCTCATTATAATTGCATAATTATTATTTGGATAGCATCGAAAATGGTGGGGTTTGGAAAGGTTAGGATAAGGTAGAGGTGATGTTTCAATAATACCTCAGAGCAAAGATTTTGACGATTTTCTCACTCCATCCCTTACCGAACGTGGCGAAACTGTTATTCCCAGTCTTAAGTAACCACAGTAGAATGTTAATTTCACTTTTGGGATAAATAAACGATGCTTCTATCTTCGCAGTAACTGTTGATCCTAGCCTTAATTTTTTTTTTAAATATATAGTCATGAACAACGAACGCGCCAAATACACTCACAGATAACGATTAATTGATTTTTTCATATAGGGTTGCCATCAGACCGGGCTTCCTCAGATTTATCCAACTTTTTACAGAGTCCGGATGGAATTTTCTATACCGTCCGGTTTTTCGAAAGAAGTCACGCTGTGCTGGCTAGTAGTCGCGATCGTTCAAAATTCGCGCGCGCCTCTAATTGTTCACCAATCACAGTCTTGTGTTTTGCAACGACGCGACCGTTTTGTTCCTTAATTATTGTACTCATTTGTTGTAATAACCAGTAGAGTAGAAGAACCTATTTAAAGCTTTGTTAACAATATTTTTTGTAACTTCGGATACGCATATCCTTGTTTATTGTTACATTAACAAATAAATGAAACGCTATGACAGATTAAACTTGTTTTATTACAATATCTAGGGTTTTTGGTATCTCCTGTCTTCGATTTATGATTTTGTAGATGACAGCCCTAAGTAAGAATGAGGTTAGGTAAAGTCAAACAGCAAACACTCGGATTTTGGAAACGTTCATAAATGGACACCGGAGTCTGCAATGAGAAACGTGTACAATAATAATTCCCAGTTGGGCACTTGTGCACACATTCGTCCTTTGACATCATCCGAAGCTCATTAAAGCAGACTAAGCAATGTACAATTGCGTCCGTGATTGCCTGCACTTTTGGAAGCATTCCTTTCCGCAACGTGACAATTATTTCTTCTAAATTTCTTGGTAGTATTATTAAAGCAGTATTGACGATAATTCTTTCTTAATATCCGCATTTACCGTTTTTATTAGCTTCATATTGTTCTTCTGAATCTGCTCTTAAATAAATCCTAGTCGGCCAACTGTGACAAAATTTTTGTGTACAACGGCCAAAGTATACATTGACACTGAGGCAGTGGCAGGTCCAGGGTGGGGCGGATATTGGTGTAGCCCAAATTTATTCAGAACAATTACCGGGGGACGAGGGGGTATATTAATAAATAATACTTCAAATAATCTCCATGTTAAACTTGCTTATAAATACCAGAGAATTAGTATTTCAACTTCAAAAAGAAATCGCACTAAAACAGTATCTCCATCAGAACATCGAACACATACTTGTTCGGTTAAATTCGGTGTCAAGTGTCCGCAACACTTCGGAACCTTTCGGATGATTTGGTCTGTACTTACGAGTCGATGTCTTCCGTAAATTGATTTTTATCTTTTCTGAGCGAATTTATGGAGTCGGTATGTACATTTATATACTGACACGATAAAAACAAAGTCTGTCCAGTTGAAATATTAATTATCTCACATAAAGAGTGTGTGTGTATATATTTATATAATATTATTAGACAACTCAACATCTCTCCTTCCCAATTCCTTTAACCAAGTCCAACGGTTAGGTAGAAGAACCACATAGCCTGAACCTCACCAAAAGATATACTGAAAATAAAATAAATAAATAAATCAAAAAATATTATTATGTAAAATAATTATTATAAATGTAAGATAATTTTATATAATTACATAAAATAAAATTATTACTATAATATTATTACAGTAAAATTAATATTATTATGTAAAATACTGTAATCTTATATAATTATATGTAATTATATAAAATAATAATATTACTATAATATTATCACAGTAAAATTAATATTATTATGTAAAATAGTTACACTGGGCTGTACCTGCTGCACCTGAAAAGCTGGCATTGAACTGAGGTGTATTGAACAGTTCCTTTCCATTGACAAAGATATAATCCATGGACAAATCTATAGGACATCATCAAGAACAACACAGATGTGACACAATGCCAATAATGTGTGCACAAGATCCGAGACAACCTTGAATACAACAATAATATGCCATCAACTGTTACCACAGGGCCATTACTAGAAACTGTGATCAATGAATTCTTATCAGCATTGTTGGAGTTACAAAAGTTGGGCTCGTTACACGTGCATTAAAATATAACAATTATTTATCATTTCAAATTATTTTAAACCATAATTATTATACACTAGTTTTGTAGCATGGGTACTAATGTGCTTTTCCTCATGGTGGCCTTGTTCCTAAGGCATAAAATCAACAGAACCTTGACCATAAATAGTTAGAGTAATCAATCAGAAATATATATCTTTCTTAATTTATTTCTATGAAATGCTTTTATGATCTGATGGTTCAGTTGAGGCAGAAATTTTTCTTTGAACTAAAAGTTCAGGGTTTAACTTCCTGAGCATGGAAGTCTTCACTATTTGTTCTCACTGATGAAGGAAATGGTCAAACCCCACAGATGACACCCACTCAAACTCAAGTATTCCCAATATTCAGGGTTGGATTTATGGACTGGCTCACTTGCCTGAGGTGACAGATTTAGAAGGGCAGCAAACTTAGGAAATTATAAAATTCTATTTTTTGATTCAAAGGAATTAATATAGTTAAAATCCTTTTCAACTAATACACACATTTTTGGTTAATATTTTAAAAATATTTCATATACAATGATAATAATATAATGTTTATAACCCTTGTGTATTAGTACGAACCAATGGAGTTTTAATCCTATTAACCCACATCATATCTCCGAGACCTTGTACCTACTTCAAGAGTATGTACCTTGATTGATTGGCATTGCTACGGGGATTTTCTCTGTCTCTGCATAGTAGTGGGGATGGTTAATTCAAAGTGTGTATGCAAGGCAGGGGAAGAAAAATGAATGTAAAGAAATTATACATTGCTGTTACCCTTCCTTATAGCATATGCTACTTGGTGTTGTGCATGTCTGTACTTCCAGCAGGAGCACTGTACGAATTTAGATATGACAGATGGCACTTTGGGTGTATTTCTGTTGAAAAATTCTTCTTTATAATTAAAGGACAAATAATTAGTAGATAGAAAAGTTTGAATAAATTGCTTTTATATAATTCTTACTTTTCGGGGTCAAAAAGAGGATAAACAATATTTTTCTCTAAAAACCCCCAAATTGCTTCCTTTGATTCCACACCATCTCAGAGAGGTGACAGAAATTTCCCACAAGAGAAAAGTTTGGTTCAGACAGAAGAGGAACACACTTCTCACTCCTCCCCTTTCATGCTGATTGGTTTAAAATGTCTCAGAAGCGTGTCATCAACGGCCGTAAACAGCAGCTGCGGGAAAGACTACATGTGATTCTCTGAGTCCAAAGCCCTCTTGACAGGCGGCAAAGGACACTAGAATTGAGGAAGAGAAAGTAACAAAATACTGGTAAATCAAATATCAAATTAATCATATAATGATAAGGGGAAACTTATAGGCAACAACATAGAAGAAACTATGCATAATCATGAGTTAGAATGGCTGAAGTTACACAACAAAACTTAATTTTTTTGACTTAGTTCTATCTCCAGTGTTTTAACCATGTTGTTAACTATCACTTCCCTTTTGATCCAAAGTTCTGAAAATTTCATTGGGGGTCCACAGAAGCAGGATGGTGGCAAAGGGACATAGCCATTCTCATGCCACATGCCCCAACCCTCTAATGATTTGAAGTGGCATAAGAATTCAAACTATTTCATTAAGATTACATATCATTTTCTCTTCACAAATATTTACTATAATAAATCTACATGAGAGAAGAGTACAATCTCATATCATACTTCATTAGATTATCTGCATTTACAAATATTCAAAATGTAAAGTAGTGTTTCATTTATTTTGCTTTTGAAATGTACAATTTAGTTGTATTTGTCATGGTGCAAATTCTAAAACTTCTACAGTGTATTACATTTGACTTCTTATAATGCAGTTGAACAGTTACAAAGTAAATATAATAACTAAAATGTATCAAATACTTTGACTGATTTCCATAAAGAAATGACTATTGGTCAAGACAATAAAATTTCAAATTTCTATTGAAGTTAAAAACATTCATGAATCCTACTGTATATTTGTGAGACATTGACTCAATTGCCTAATAGAATTTATTATATTCCTGACAATCAAGTAGGAACACATTCTCAATACTTTGGTTATCAAAAGAATTATTTTCAATGATTGAGAGTGTTAAGGCACTCTTTCCAGAAAACTAGTATTCAAATAAATGGCTCAATATAAAAGGTCCATAAAACATCCTCAGAACACTTTAAGAATCAGTATATTGGCAGTAATTCTGAGTGATCATAACATTAACTTGTAAGTATTAGTAAATTCATTTCTACAAAGCACACAAACTAGGGAGTTCAAACATACAAGAGAACAATTGACCAATGTTTTCTTCTCTCAAAAAAATCATTACACTCTTATATTATAAGTAATTTTAGAATGTCAGCCACATCATTAAAAATCAAAACATATACATACATTTACAAACTACACAACCGGATTGTTTGTACACTCACACACACACACAAATAATTTTATGTACACAAAGAAACATCTACGAACATGTGAGATAATTGCATATGCTGAAATTTGACACAATTATTTCATCTATTATGCTTATTTTCGAATCTTACTTTTTAACAGTACTGTAATGAACTATTCATCAAATAAAAGTGTGCACAGAACACTTAAGTATATGTAGATGCTCAAGCATGCCCACCTTCAAACTATGCAAAAAATTACAAAAATCTCATTTCTTCATTGGTCAAGGAGTTCCCGAGATAATGCAGCAAAATCCAATGACATCTTTCAATCATCATCTACTACACATAGCAACTAAGGTCAATAAACCTAAGTAAGCACCTTTCCCCCAAATAGAAGAATTATATTTAATATGTTAAAAAAGTGAATTGTTTTCTAGTGGTAGAAGTTATGGCAACAAAGAACATTTTCATAAAAGCATTCATTGCTATAAGAAGTTTTTGTGCTTATTATGTAGTTCTAATTTCTTCACTGATTAGAATGTAAAAACTCCAATTTAAATGATTCTTTGTAATTACAAGTGAAAAATAAAATCAATACGAGAAGTAGGCACAAAACGTGCAACACTTATGCATTCCTAAGTTTCCTTTTTCAGTAGAGATGAGCACAAAACTAAGCAGAAAGTTGTTCCAAAAAAGGAAAAAATGCAAACAATTCAGTCTTACAAGAACCTCTCTGGTAATTCTCAGAGATTTAAGGTTGTGGAGGGGAGGTATGCTCGGGTCCACCTTCAGGTTTGGCTGTATAAAGGATCTCTGCGTATTCAGTTCTCTCTTCATCAGGTCGTACTTGAGGACGTCGTTCTCCCAAATCCTTCAAATCCAGTTCAGCATACACAATACTATCGGGAGCATTTGGTTGAGTTTGTGGTGGGATTTGACCTTGTTGTGGTGCAGGGCGCTGGAGAATAGGAGAGTCCACCTCCTACCAACATGACAACATTTTTAGTATTTATCTCCAAAAAGTTTATCAACATATTTAAAGAAATCTGTTCAATGCATGTAATTAATTGCATCACATACAGACCTTAATATCCTCCAAGTGAGCAGGCTGAAACATTAATCAACTATTATATTCTATGTAATAATACATACATATTCATAATATGTACATATCATGAAAAGAAATCTTCATATCACATTGGCACAAATCAAAACTTGAAGTTTGTGAATTACGATTCTTTCCTACTCCCCAGAAGAGCGATGTTACACAAATTTGCTATAACTACCATACTCCTGTCACAACTGGTTCCTGAGGGTCAATTTTAAATCATAATAGAGGTACAATTTGGACAAAAGCTTTTAATAAAAGGAACTCTTTGTTAAGTATCTTTTAAGATCTTTGGATTATAAAATGTTAACAGATAGTTGAAAGAAAAAAAAAAAGAAACAAAGAAAAAGGCAATCATAGATAAATAAATTATTTATTGTCGAGAAGCAGTCACAAACAATGACCATGTTGAGGACAATAAACGTATTTTCTCTGTGTAAGCAAGTGAGTGACCATCCCATGAATACTAATCAAAGGATCCAAAAGCAGTGGCAGATTTGATATTTCTGTTCTCAGAGGCAAAATCATGACCTGCGCCTTCCACTTAGAAAGAAAAAACATAGTTGGCTACTTGTTATAATATATAAGCGTACTAAAGGCTACAGGATAGGATATAAAATCAGAGTTTGTTTTGCTTATCCTGAAAAGTGCTGTTTTGAGTTGAGTCAGTATTTTGCAGGTGTGTGATATACTTTTAAAAAGCAATAAAATTTCCATTTCACTCACTTTAGTGACAGATGAATCATCTCCAACTTTATCCCCTTTCTTCTTAAATAGATTGCTAAACTTGGATTTAGATTTCTTGGCACCATGAGTGGGTCCATGGTCAGCACTTTCTGTGTCACTACTGAGAAGATAGATTGGTTATTATTAATAATTAAAAAAAACTCATTTAATAATTCATCTAAATGAAAGATAATAATGTAACATGCTTTTTAATTTAAGGGGAAAAAAGGAGAAAAATTGGTATCATTCTAAAAGTGAATTACAATGATAAAAATTCATTTATGGCAAGAGACAAATCATAGTGAAAAAAATTAGATTATAAATGGCAAACACTGATGTTACTCTAAAGCAGATTTTTGGAGATCATAATTTAGCAGATCAATAGCAATTTTTTACCAAAAAAAGAAACAGATAAAAACTGCATTTGACCATGTAGAGGGCAATACGCTAATTTACATACATTACATATAAAAGTGAGCATAGATTAATCAAGACTTATCATTCATTCTATGGGTCAATAAAACACAAAACCTATTTTATATATCCCGGGCTTTTTTTCAGAAAAATCTTAAATTTTTATTGAATTTATTACAAAATGTATACACTTTCTTACAGAGCAAGAAGAAATTCATAGAAAAGGGATAAAATAAATTAATGTTGATTTTCCTGAACAAGAAAAAACCTGTACATTGAACATATTTGAAAAATTACAACATAAATTCACAGCAGAGTCATTACAATAAATTATTATAATAATTAATTGGCCACACACTCTGCTTACTGTTTTAAACATGAACTAGTTTCAAAAGCTGTTGTTTCAATCCTCAACTTCTTCCAATTGCTGATCAAATGCTTCTCTGACGGTGGGAGGGTAGATGAATTTTGAAATCAAATTATTTTCAAACAGAATTTCAAAATTTAACAATCTATTCTTGAGTAGCTGAATGAACAGTCATTCCCAAACCAACAGTTCAAAATGCCCACACATGTTCTCCATCAATCTTACATTTTTTTGTCATCAATTCCATGTTTTTTGTCCCAAAAATGTGCTTCTACTGCTGACATTTCAATTGTCCAAATTTGATGTGCAAGAGAAAGTATTTTGTCCTTGTAATTAGTCTTAACTAGGGACTTCACGCTAAGTTTACTTTGTGGAGCCAAAGTTCTATTTACTTCCTTTAATATTTTTTGGAACTTCTTATGTAAGCCAGGGTGACAAGTAAATTTTTTGTAAACTGTTTTCTTTTTCAGATTTTTTAAATAGTGGTTACATTTTATAACCTTTTACTGTTTCTCAAATGACCTTTTACTGTTTTTGACTTTTCATAAATATTTTTTTAGAAACTAATTCGTGCTTAAAAATGTATGTGGAGTGTGTGGCCGACAAATTATTACCATAATTTATTTAAATCTGGATACTTGATTTTATACTTCATTCCCAAGAACCAAAACAAAATGTAATAATATACTTTTCTTGACTTAGCAGAAATACTTAAGATTTTAATTTTCTTTAATATATAACTTTTTGAAGAAAAATTATGAAAGGTTTAACTTTTTTTAATAATATTTGTTTACAAGAAGGACAAGCTTAATATCATGAAAGGTCATGACAATTAGTTAGCTTTCATTGGCCTATAAAAAATAATTACTTTAATGTTTTTTTATATGACCTTCTATGAAATTAAAATTATTTCTTTAAAGAATAAGTTATAAAACAATATTACAGTCCTGAAATACTGAAAATAAGTATTGAATTAAGAAAATAAATGAAAGTATGTTTGTGTATGTCAGGTGTAGATCAATACAATAACATCACACAGTCCATAATTCCACACCTCATGCAGAAGAGAGCCCAAAAGCAATACCACAATATTAGCAAAGAGGCAATGACACATCAAATGAAAATCATCACAGACATTTTGAAGAAATAGATGAACTCTTACCAAAACATTTTAGACTAAACATATCTCACAATCAAAACACACTCAAATATTCATGTGTACTAAAACTTGGACAAGTCAAAATCAGAAAATATTTGGTTTAATGATAATCAAAACAATTATCATTAAAATTGACCAAAATGCCCAGATGAATCCATAATGCAACGAGCACACAGAAAATTTCTCATGTCAGGCCATTTATTCATACCGTAACTTTGTTCATACCATTTGCATTGTCACTAATAATGTGATTGTAGAAAAGTTACCAGTAAATAACTGTTTTATTATATAAGAAAAGATAATGATCAAGAAAGCATAATGTGAAACGATTGAACAAGGAGAAGTGCATTTGCTTGGTGAATAGAGTGTTATAATGCAATGGTTGTGTCAGTGCAAACACTTACAATCTTAATGGAAGAATACTATAAGTAGTGTAACCTGTGTTGGATCTTATCCAATTTTCAATTTCAGTGCCAAAATATGTTGCCAAAGAGGAAAATACAGGAACTACTTACTTCTTATTTTTTTCTTCCTTACATAAGGTATGGTCTCTCTTGAAATACATAGGTTTTAGAAAAGATCTATGAATTAATTAAACTATTGAAGAGTAATAAATAGTTAATATAAAATAATAATTAAAAATTAATAATAATAACAGAAATTCAAAAAAAAATTCCTTTCCTGTAATTTTTATACCAGATTCATATTCACTATTAGAAATATTAGCAAAACATGGAAACAATGTAAAACAACACTATTGCATTTCAAAATAAACAAAAATTCTGAAATAAATAGAATCACATACAAAAATAATTTCAAACAAAAACATATATTTCCTGCAATAACAAATGATATGAAACAAGTGCCCCAAACTCAACATCATATCCAAACATTCTCACCCAATTCGTTCACAAGATGCTTCACTACTTACTGTGAGCTCATTTCATGCTCCTGCATGTACAGTTTACCAAGCACTGTTAAAGTACTAAGGCCCCTGTTAGTTATGAAATAAACAACCAGTATTAGAGAAGAAGCATAGATAAAATGAATATTCCAAAGGCATGATTAAGAGGGAACATCCATCTATTAGGTCAAATATTAATTCAAACTAGGAGATAAAATTAACTTGAGTTTAAAATAAAATATAATACAGAGTTATGGAAATGTTAAATGTTTAATTCAACTTTTATAAAATTACAAACACATTTTATCATTAGACATAAATAACTTTTTTGGTATCTACAGTACGCATAATAAAATGTTTCAAGACAGAAATACATCATACAAAGCAAGCACTATCTGTACTTTCATGCATACACAGAAACATTTATAATAATTCAAATTTCCACAACATGTAGCATAATTCAAGATCTTAAGCATATGGAAAAGAAGCACTCTCTTTTGGAGTAGTGTTCATTTACATATTCAAATAACTGTTAAAATACTTCTAATTATAAAAACAATTGTTAACAGACCATGGTCTCATTGCAGCTTGCTAAAACAATTCTCCACCAATAATTGTCTCATATATGAAGATAAAGGGTGAAGTTATTTTCCCGTTGCTAAATTAATCCATGTCTGGTTGTGCAAATTTTCCCAAAAGTTTAGTTTGTATTGCACTGATATTTGATTTGTTTCTGTGCTTATATATACAATCTTTTAATTTCACTATTCAAACACAATTCAGAATTCTTAGACGATGACAGAAACTTCTTCACAAATGTTTCAATTTTTAACTTTTACAAAACTTTTGAAGACAATTAATATATTTCATAAGGGCAGAAGAGAATTTAAAGGAAAATTATCCTAAAGAGAAACACTTCTTGAGTATTGTCAAATAAATTACTGAGTTTACAATTCTCAGGACATAAAAATGGAGAGATAAGCTCAATAATCCCATGCACTTTTTCTTATTTTACCCTCAAAGATCAAAACTCAAAAACTTTTTCTTATTTTACCCTCAAGGAATAGATCAAAACTCACAATATTCAGAGAGTTCATTGTTTTAATGAAATGTTATTTACTCTCACTGAAACCTCTAATGCTTCAGTCCCAGATTATATTTATAAATAATAAATATATTTATTTCACAATAATTAATGACCATGCATATTAGTATAGCCCTCACTCATCATTAATGAAGTTCAGGTGAGCTTACCACGTACGTACAGCATTCAGGAAGCAACATCATGCATACCTTGAAGTGCAATAAGCTTACAATCAGTCCTTCATACAAATTGATAATAAGTGGCTCACGAACAACTGATACATCTGTTAATGATACTGTGACAAGTGATGGATGCTGGTGGAAAAGACACAAAATGAAGAATGCGTCACAAACAAGACAGGACAGATGAAAAACCCACATGTGAAAAACACTCGTATCAGATCACAACAATACACGCTTATTTTATTTGCCCCAATAAAGTAAGGACAAAACGACATATACAACCAATGCAGCCTTGAAATGTTATATTGTACAAATAAAAATAATTTACAATGTTATATTCTCTGCTAATACAAGCGAGGCATTAATCATCAATCATTTTTTCAGTTAAAGAAGTCCTAGAAGACAATTACAGTCCTTGGTAATGGGACTTCCATAAAGCTGATACTCTTCAAAATAAATTGTGTGAGCAGAAGCCTTACTACTGTGCCTTAAGTTCTTAGAAAGTGTGAGGAAGAAGATATTGAAAAACTTGTGCAGAGAAACAAAAAATTAATACACTGCATTGCTTGTAGACAATTTTCATGCATTTCTATTCAAGAATTTAAACTTAAAAAAAAAAAGTATTTAACATTTATCACAGAACCCTGTGACTTAAAGAAGATAAAAGCAAAGCACATATTTCTTTTCTCTAGTGAGAAAAAATTATCATCAAATTTAGAAAATGAGTGAAGTATAGAGAGAATTATTTAGGATGGAGCAAAAGTGGAATCTAAATACATACAAACACTTTCCTCTTGAGTTCTGATTCTATATTACCAATATAAATGTTAAGAAGGACAATTTCCTGTTCATTTGAGTGATTTTATACTTAACTCTTTTTATATAGTAAGTTGCATTATTGTTCAATATGAGGCTCATCGTACAAAGTTTGTCTGGTGAGGTTAGATTAGACAATCAGTTCGGTGAATATAATTAAATTGTTTGAATTATGAAAACCAACACACTGTAAAGCAAATGTCAGAGGAAACAAAGACACCCACACGAAGCATTTTTTTCTTGCACATGAAGAGAAACACCCAATAATGCCTGGCTTGCACTGGGCACAAAACATTTTTCATTTTGTTAAAGAGTATCTAATTTCGTATTTTGCGTGAGTGTTTTTGTTCTTGCCTTTCATTCACATTTGTGGTAGCTGCAAGAGGTGCATTCTCATCATTTTGCGTCTTGTCCTTAGCCGAAGCATCTCCCTCTTCTGGAAGGAATTTCACTCTGAAAAATATGAGTGTAACATTCTCACACATCTGCATACTTTCAAATCAATCATTACTCTAGATGCCTTTGACAAAACAAAATGTCAGTTGCTATTGTGAAAATATTTTAGCAGACCCCAAGCATGCAAAATGATCAAGCTCTATCATGCAGTTAGTTAATGACCAAAGAATATAGTAAGTACCAAGAACAGTAAAATACTGGCATTATGCAAGTCATTTGATCATTGTCAGAAAATCTCATGCAGTGGTGACTTGTTGGAAGTCATGAGGTCTGGAGTGTGAAAGCTTACTCTTAATTTAAAAATTTACAAAAAATTCATATTTTAAAAACCACCCAACTTGAAGAAAAAACAAGTTGACTCTCTCAAAGTTGTAGTTTAAAATTTTATACATACTTATATACAAAATTCCTTAAAGGTGAACTTAAAGCCAAGAAACACTATTCAAATGATACACGAGTACAGCAATGAAATTGTTCAAGAACTTAAGATTTTAACAATGAGACCATCTAAGTTAATAAAAAAAAAGATTGATCATATTTCATCCTTCTCATTATAATAATTACATCTAAAAATTCCTGTACAAAATTAAACATGTTTTTGTGATACATAATTTTAATCTTGCAATTTAATGTTCATAATTAATGCAATTAATTAATGGGAATAGGTGTTATAATGATCATAGTTAAGATGAAAGGAGAGTTATTTGTAAGCATTATATATAATACTTAAAATTCTTAATGCAATAAGGGACTTGTGAAGATCTTCAACAAGTTAAGTTGTATTTAATTTTTACATGAATATTTGATTTGACATTATTGAGCATCAGTTGGAATTTAGCAATTTGAGTATGAAACTAATCCAAAACAATTATAAAATTCTGTTATTTTTACAATCATAGACCATTATTACATAAATGATTATTTCAATAATCCATTGTAATACTTACGATTCCTTAGGGTCTTGTTTGGAAACACCACCTGCAAACAGATAATATAGGTTTAGTTGTTTTTTTGTGTGTGAAAATTAAAAATATGCCTTAATTCCAGGACAACATCTGCACATGTTCTAACAACTTCATCAAAGTACAGTTAAATACAGTTATTTCATTATAAGGAAAACTCTCAAATTATGAACAAGGAATAGGAGTTCTCTCCTGACTATTCAATGGAGAGCCATATGTTCCAATTTTTATTTTATCAAGTAAAAAACTTTTTACTCAAATCTATTTGTTTATTTTCAACAATCCTGGGTCTGAACTTACAAATCACAAGTACAAAAGATCATGGGAAAATTAAAAAGAACTTTTCTTTAACAAAATTCTTCAATTCTTATTGAGGTATAAGGCGAAAAGAAAACATAAAATACTATGCAATTTAAAAGATCAAAATTATCATTCACAAAGCTTTGGAGATAAAGTAAACACCAAAACATAATTCAAAATCAATATTTTTATATTCAGAAATAATACTATACAAGAAAAAAGATGAGATAATAACAGTTCACAACTGGAATACAATTCTATCTGCTGTACAAATGATTTTGTTTCCGTTTGTACTGAATGTACCAAAATAGTCAACTTAAAGGCAACTATTATCAGAACAAATATATTTATTAATGGTTACATTTCATCAAGGAATATTTATATTAATGATAAATAAAATAATTCTCTAAGGTAACATAACAACAAAATGAGAACACAAGAATTATAAGAAGTTCTAAAACATGAAGAAAAATGGTTCTGTCAAGTCACAGAGAACAGTAATCTATAACGCCAGAACAGTACATATGTCATTTGATATAAATCAGCAAAATAGAGTATATTATAATCATAAATAGACTCTCCATCTAGTACATAATACCTCATGATGCATAAACATACCATTTTCATTTCAATTTTACTTTAAGTACTTTTAAGTATATCCATGAGATGAGTTATTTTCTACTGATTGTTCACATGTTTACTCCAGCTGAATGCTTTCAGTAAAATAGGTGAAGTATATTGTCCAACATGAATAAAAAATAAATGAGCATTTGCACGTAAAAATATTTACTTACACATTAAAATGATACTATACAAATAGTATTGTTTCGAAATAATACAGGCAAAATTTCCAACTTCAAATATATTTGCCATCTACCTAATCTGAGTAAATCATGTAGGGCAATCAGCAGTAGCATCTTGACAAGGTAACCTTAAATTTTTCTGATTCATTTGATCCCTACAGAATCTGTACAAAAATACGAGGAAAAAGAAATATAAAAAAGTAAATCAAATGAAATACAGGTGAGATATTATACTCCAAGTAATTCTCATCAGTATTGAGAGTTTGTAAAAAATCCAAGAGGATTATCATGAGATTCAAAATCATCTCTTTTTGGAAGAAGCAATGCGAGTCAAGCTCTTATTAACACAAACACTCATATTACTTACAGTTAAAATTTCAATAAACCTTCACAAGTGTTTTCACTCAAAAATTGGATTTTTATTTTATATGAGATTCTAATATTTTATAATCACAAGAATGGTACAAGATTTTTTCTATGCAATTTTATTAATTTCAATGGTTTTCTTGAATATCACATTATATCTTCTTCCTCTCATTTAGAATGTTTAACTCTAAAGAGTCACTTAATGTTTATTTTTTAGACTTTGAAAACAATTAACTGAATATATCAGTTTGTGTAGTGTTGTATAAAAGTTCTCACCAGGAGATTAGATGTCTCATCAACAATCATGTAATATATTCTTTTGATATAATTCTATTTTCTTAAAATCATAATACTATGAGTAATTCACACTTATTAAATATGGAATATTTGCAGGAATGTATGATTTCATGTGCCTCCACAAACATGTCATTAAGACTTATTCATTTTAAATCTTATGAAATAATACTGAAATAAAATTTATCGGAATAATTTGTTGTAAATTATTAATAGGACTTGAAAAAAAAAACACGCTACAATAAGCGAGAGGATAATGATACCCATAAACTGAAAAAGGTCAAAATGACTATCCTTTCAGCATTCATATACTTCAAGTAGTTCACAAGAGTTCAATCTGATTTAGTATTTCCCATTATGATGAAACATTTCTAGCTGCCAGACAATAAATTGTCACAGAAAATGCAATATGTGTTATCTTATTTCCAACTTTTCAGTAGAAACACGAAACTTTAATTTTGAGTTACAATTGAAATACATTACTTTTTTCTTTTTTCTTTTTGCATTTTACAGGAAAATCCCACAGTAATGGTTAAAATGCAATAAAAATGGAATGAGTTTAAATAGAACACCAAGTTCAAGTGTCTTGTTTCTCCCAATATCTTGCAAATCAAAGATAGCAATGTTGTATCTTAAGTAACAAAATGGTCCCTGACTTATGAAAATTGCCAATGAGACAAATGATCGGAAAGAGACATATTCCAAATAAATTTTATCGAGTTATACCGACATAAATAAAACAACCAAGAATGCATTAATTTTAAATTAGTGTATGAAAGGAATCTGTTAATACGCTTCAATAATTAACAGTTATTTAAAATGGAAGAAGAATCATTATTAACTCTCATGGAGGCGTACAGAAATTACAAGTACTTCTTATAATTTGCTACCATCAGGGTATTCAAGACACAAAATTCAGAGCAGTATAAATGGATTAACCACAAAAACATATCAATCTTATCCCACCTTTGCCGATGAGCTTTCTGTACACTTATCAGCAAAGATTTACCCACAACGCCATGGGTTGAGGAACAGAGAAAATTGCCAAAAGGAATGTTAAGTTGCATACACAGAGAACACACATCCGGCTCAATCGCATATTAAAATCTTTTTTACCTATGTTGATGCCGGTACTATCCCGTTTCTGGAACAACATATTGCAATTATACAGTACATGTAATAACAGACACACAAAAAGGTTGTCTGGATTCAAAGGATCACATGAAAAGCTGGTAATGGCTAAACATGTAACTCCAACCTTATGGAATAAACTTCTCGAGACCAACACACTTCTATTTTATGTCATTCTTACAGATAAAACTCTCAAGTTTTGTGCACTTTTGTTTGGAGTTCATTTCCACCATGCAGTCACTCTAGTGATGATAAATGAGATACTACTTCAGGCAACTGCCTCTTAATAAATTCAGTTACTTTGTCCTCACCGATTCATTCAACAGAGGTGGGCCTAATTCTTGAACACATCAGTATTACCAAGCTATATTTCAACAAGCATTACTCCATCTGATTCCACAAAGCTCTAAACACTTCAAATTATTGTCCAATATTTCAAATCTCAAATATAGATAATGCTTTGATAAGTTGCAAGGCATTCAAAGTGGAGAAATGCTTATCCCCAGTCCTAACATTCTAATATTCTTCCAGCAATGATCGTAAACTGAGCACATCTCATATGCTAAAGAAGGAAAATTATTTTCATTTTCACCTTTCATTTAATTTTTAAAATGTTATAAATTAACAAACACTGAGCAATGTAAAAGAACCCTAGTAGATTAAAAACAAAACATCTCTTTGAAGTATGCTTCAAATAATTAAGAAATATAGAAGATCTGGTTTTAATTTTGAACACCAGCAATTGCAAATTATGAAAGACCAAGTTAAGTAAGAAAATACAGATAGCAAAGAAGTGAGAAGTGAGAAGTGCTCATTTCTGTCCATTGCTGAAAGAAGTGCAGTGTGCTTGTCGCAGTTAAGTGCAGCGCAAAGAAAAATGCAAAGCACGTGGTCCAAAAATAGCACATAGAAACATAAAAATTTAGTTCACTTCAATAAAAGTTCAAACACTGTGGTATTCAAAACTGTTTTTTCAATAAAGTGTTTTAACAATGTGCCATTTTTGAAGGGGAGGACTTATCCCTCACTACACTGGGCGTGTGCCTGTCGTCCCTTTCCTGTACACCATCTCAACAAAACACACAGTATGCCACCAGCTCATCTCTGCATCAGCCATGTATCCACTGCACTTAAAAAAACTGAAGCACTGGACCCACTTCTCACAAATTCCTTACACGGGCGTGTCTTTGTCATCTTTGACACTCTTCTTGATGTCTTGGTTGCCGTTGATGTACTCGCTGCTCACATTGTGATTGGCAGATGGATTTTCCATGCCCCCCTCCCCTTCACCTTTAGCCTGGACCGATGCATTTTTCTCCGGATCTATGTGAGCTTCGCTACTTGAGTGGCTCGTCTTGCCCCGACCACCACTGGCTGAAAGAAAGCAAGAACCAGAATTCGGTGAAGGCAAGTGAAGATGATTTGGGATCATATTGCCTGACAAGAATGCACATACATTAAAATTAAAAATTAAGTAATTAATGCTCCACAGATAATTAACAAAAACTGAAATTTAAAGATCACTTATTCCCAAAGATACAAATTAAGCTTTTAGATTTGTCAAATACAAAAAAGAATAATAAAAAAACATTTTAGAGCAATATCAGGTCCAGTAAATATGCGAGAAGAATTTGCAAAAGTTTGAGCGTTCATTTATTTTGAACAAAAAGCCATTCTGCCACCACAAAAACCCCATACTACCATTTATATACATTTACATATATTATTTATATATATACACATACATACAGACTACAAAAGTTAACACTAAACTGTGAAAACATTTCCAGTACTGCAATGAACTTTGGTATCATAGAAAACATTAACCCCAAAACATAACACCATGAAGCATGCTCTTAACAGCAAACAGGCACAAATGACAGAATTCATTCTAAACAGCTATCATTGATTAGTCACAGGTCTTTCAACAAGGTTTTATTTTAACTGGAGGAAAATAATTGGAGAGGAAATGAAGTAGTCAAGTACCAGAAAGGATCTACATGAATGGAAATTAAGGATCAAACAAACACAGACAGCATTGCACTTGCCTTCGCCGATATTAGTTCTTGTTTCTTTGCCTTAGCCTTGTGCTTTAGAGCTAGCTACAACTAGTGCCAAACCAGCAAAGACTTCTATACAACAAGCTCTTCATACAGAAACAGACATGCACTGTTCAACAAGACAAAAATTCTAAATACTAACTCCTCACTATTTTTGAAATGACTATTAAGATAAAGAAAAAGTCTTTATTTATCAGATTTATTTTAATAATTGTGAAATTACTTTTCAATTGTTGTATTAATTATTATTAATAATTAAAATACCCAGCTTTTTTAAGTGTAACAATTGAGTTGAAGGAAGGAAATTTCTTTAATTGCTGGAAACATTGATTAAGTACAGGAAAAAAAATTTAAAAAATACAATAAAATAAGGAGATAGCATGCAAGATAAAGCATTAATGCATTCCAGAAAAGTAAAGAATGTGATCCTTGAATTCTTGTACCATAATTGCAACTTAATTCATAAATAAGTGTCCTTTTTCAAATTTATGTCTTTCCCTTTTTTCCCAATTTTTGTGAATATTTGAACTAAAGTAGGGATCAAGTCTGTATATAAAATGTATTCAATCTACTACTGATTTAATATTAGACATATAATCATGGCTGGAAGGGTAACTAGTTGCCCATTTGGTATTTAAAATATTTTGTCTGACTGGTTATTTTATTAAATATTTTTAATATACATCTCTATTAATTATTTTTCAAAAATAAACTATCGAGATTACATCAACTTAAAACAGTTCAAAACTTCTTTAATTTTAATTCTTTTGAAACACCAATTAATTATCACCCTGGCTTGCAATGGTGATACTTAATTGGTAGGCTGGTGGGTCACACAGAGACTGCATTAAATTATGAACACTATAAAAAGAACTAGCGAAACTAGTATGTTTCACCTGAACTAAGATTTGTAGATTAAAAGAAATGGTACAACTATAACCAAGTGGAAACTAAACTATGCTTCCCAATGAATGAAAATAAAATAAAATCAATAAAAATACATAAACAGTCAAGTCTTTTCAAGTCAGTTCACCTGCTACAATCTCTAGTTCTACCTGCATCATATAATATATTGTATCTTCATTTCAAATAAACAGACCCCCTATAAAAAATGAAAATAATTAAGAAACTAAAATATTTATCACACCAAAGAACTTTGAAATCAACTCATCACTAATATCTCATGTCCTCTATCCTACAAAATGCAAATTGTACTTATTATTCAAGAATTAACAGATTTATTGTTTAGAAACAAGATAGAGTTTAAAATTATTTGATAACTAAATAATAGTTAAAGAAGGTAAAGTTTGAGGTAAAAATTACAAGACTCCAGAAGTCACAATAAACATTTTCATGATAACGCCTTAGAAGAATTGTTTTTCTTATATCAAAAAGAAATGGAACACACCTAAAGAAACCTTGTTGCTCTATCAATTTGGTTTAGCTGACCTTTTAATGATATCATCATTAATTATTAAAAACTACCAACAGAAGTTTACTGAATGGTATTGTTCCTCTTCTAGTCTACTAATTTCTTTCCACTGGAGTGTGTAACACTAACATTTTATATTTTCCACAAAAACTACATGAAATTCATTTAAAAAAATATAGTTTCTCAAACACAGAGAACAAGAAAAATATAAATATTCCTTGATGACCACATGACACAAGACTAAAAGTATTTTATTAAGCATTTTATTAGCTTAATAGAGTAAGAAACATTCTCTATATGGAAAATAAGATACGTTTACTTCAATCTTTTGAAGGTGTCACAACACCCCATGGGGTGAGGTGTCAGAACACCCCATGTATCTTATTATTGCTATTTCTGAAACACAAGTTTATCTCACAAGTTAAAACTTTCTGTACCTTTCTTACAATCTATTACGAGCTGATTGCATCTGTTTTTCCTGGAATTGCTGATGTCTATGCACTGATATGCCACCATTGTTCTTGCTGGGGTTTCTCATTTGTGAATAACATGCATCAAACTTAGGTAAATGTTAATGACACAGAAAAGAATTTTACTGATTTTTAGTTCTGATAGTTTTACATGGGAATTAAATTAAAAATAACTAAAAAACAATTGAATGTAATAATTTTTTGTGATAATAATAATAAGAAGAAGAATAATAATTTGATTGTTTAAACCTCTGTCATGCAATTTCTTTTTTACATAATTCAGATTATAACAGTCTTTTTTTAAAAAATAAATAAACATTAAATGGTATGGAATTAAAAAAATAAGGTATTACTCCCAGATGAGATTAATATCTAAGTAGTTCTAATTATCTGTCCAAGTTCCGTGAGAATACATAATTTCCCACCCGATTGTAAGAGCTACAGATCACTACCTGATCACTGAAGTGTTACGGAACATCTGAGAGGAAAGAATACTTCATTCAGAATGCTACTTTATAAAGTCTTGTTAAACTAGGCACTAGCAACAGAGACAGCTGCTTGGGTCAGTATATTTTTGGGTGTGACATTATTAAAAAATTGCCTTACATTTGAATACATTTTCACATAAACACTCATGATTTTAAACAGGAAATCTGAAATCTCATCAAATCATGTTTCGCATCAGACTGATTTTGATAGGAAACACCTTGTGGAGTAATATATGAATTGCTAAGTATCCATCTCATAATCAGAAGAATGTCAGGGAAGCAATTGTAACTATACTGTTATACTGCCATGAAGCAAGAAAAAAATGTTTCTCTTTAACACATCTCTCCATTTCCAGTAACCCCACAGCTTAGAAATGAATATCATACATTTTAAAAATTAGTATCGAAATATTTTATACAAAAATTGATATTAATGTGAATGGTATCAAAATGTTAACGCCACTGACAGTGCCATCACAAGGGCAAGGAAAGCAGGGAGGTGGCAAGGGGTACAGAGCGAGAAAGGGAGTGCTGTAGCTTGAAAAAAAGTATTGTAAATCTATAAATTATAAGAAATTTAAAGTAATTTTTCAATACTTTTTGTCAGCAAATGGAGGAGGAGAGGAAATAAGAGTTGTATTGAAATAAACCAGGTCACATTCATTAGCATTCTTTTATAGTGCCAGTTATATTGTGTTATCATTTATCATCACAAAAAAAAACAGTGCGTAGTATATTTATTTTGTAATAAACAATTGGTTGTACTTTAAAAATTTGTTGTATTTCTTTTAAAGTGCAGTTAGCCTCAGCTATTGCAGTTAACACATAGTGGCTTCATACAAGACCTCATTAACTGTTGGACCTGGAAAATCTTTCTAACTTAATGATTGCATAATAGACATTAATGGGAATTATCTCTATTGCAAACTATTGCATGTGAAATAAATATTATAATATAGTACCAAGAAAAGGAGAAAATGAAATATTTTCAAGATGTGTTTTAAGGCTTCTTAGGAAAACAAACAGAGCATTTGTGTACAAATCTTGTTACAAAGTATATCGTTAATGATACCAGTTAATTTATGACAACAGATCTGAGTGCAAAACACAGGTTCAGTAAATTGAAACTCATGTTGACAAATTTAAATTAAAAATGAGATTATTGTTTGCCTTAATAACTATTAAAAATATTGAAGTTCAAAATTTTAAGGTAAAATTGTCCTCATCTGCTTTTCGCGGGGGATTACCATTAAATGTTTCAATGAGTTTTTTTCTTTAAAAAAATGTGTTGTGCACATTGATTCAGTGAATTAAAAGCTTAATTTTGCCAAAATTGCTTCTTTTGCATTTAAAGTGACAAGTTTGTTTGTAGATGTGAAGTGCTGTTTATGTAATTACTATATTGGTTTTCATTTTATTCGGAATTAAAATCTTTTGAAATGTTTACTGTCAGAGGACCTCATACATAAGTTTATTTTTGGCAAATGATTGAACTTATTTAATTTTTGCCAAATATATTAATTAAATGTCATTGCTTTCAAAAACTATAATGATACATTTTTAATTTTATGATTATGTCCTTATATGTCGGCCTACTGTTTAATACTAAGGAAAATAATATACCTATACATGGATATGTTCTTACTAAGCAGCAGAACATGGGAAAAAATATATTTAATAGCATGAATTTCAAAGTACAGTTCAGAACGAAGGGAGATGCAAAATTTTGATTTGCTTTTGAAGGCAAATTGGCTCATACTTGCCCTGAGTCATGTAATTCAGCTTGTGACATAAGATAATTAGTTTAATGAAATGTATTCTTAAAAAATTTGTATTTGGGTGTCTTTTGCCCACCATCAATGGGAATTCCACCATAACAACAACAACTAGAGAGAACATACAGAAAGAACAGACTTCTATCTAATCACCAAGATGGAAGAAGTCTTCACAACCACATGTGCACACTAACCACCAAGCAGAACCTTTTATACCTATTTCAGGTCAGATTACTAACCACATATCATATTACACTTGGAAGGGTTTGAAGCACTGTTCTGAGTAATTACAAAGAGGTTCAGTTTCAAATTTATTTTCTTTATTGCAGATATTTATTTTATACTTAGCGAGATCTCTCTTTTTTTTTATCCGATTTGTGAGAAAAGAATTCTTTGAAGAGAAGAAAATAATATGCATAACATTTTTTGGTACATATAAAATAAACTACCAATGATAACATTAGAATAACTATTATATTAATTCCCAAATTAAGGAAGTAAAATTCAATTTTAAAGACAATGCAGAATAAGATCACAGTGTTATTATAAAGTTGTAACAAGATAAACAACCATAGTTTTCAATTAGTTCCAAGAGAAAGCAACAAAAAGTTAGTAATTAAAAGAACATGTATGTTATATTTTGCAGGAATAGAGCATTAGGTAATTACAGCCTTTGACATACATATAAAAAGGATTTCGAGCTCTGCTTAGTGCAGCTGTTAGCTAGCATGGCTATAAAAGTGGTGGCAACATGCACAGAAAAAGGAAACTCACTTACCAGTAGCATGCTAGTTAGGAGCGTGCTAAATTACCATGTTAACAACTCAGATTACTTGGCCCGACTGTCATGCCCTAGGCAGAGCATAATAGAAGTCAGGTAAGAAAATAACTTCCTTCAAGAATGACTGGGCTATATCCTGTGTGGTCGTTTTTCCCAAGTTTCTTTCTAGGTATCTTCCACCAACAAAATCTATCCCGGTTGGACTAATGTAAAAAATTTACATATTTTGTGCCTGATATTTAAAGATTTCCAGGAATTAATGCTGTATACATGCAGTGATGTCTCGTAAGTGATCAGAGATTGACAGCCTTCAAGAATACATTGGACTTGTTTATACAAAATACTGAAAGTAAAGTGCAGGAACTTTGTTTTAACTCACTCATTTGTTCTGACTCAACAAACTACTAGTCAGAAATATTTTTACAATGTGATTTATCTTTTCTAATACAACAAGGAAGTACTACAACAAGAAAAAACATCACATTAGTTTTAACCCAGCAAATTATTTCCTAGATTTTAAACCTTTTTTAATCATACTCTTCATAAGTCTCCACCCAAAAAGGACACATATTTGAACTTCACTTCTTTGGTATTTGACATTCTGGTAAACTGTTGATTTCAAAATGAATCTTTAATCAGACAAACATCCATGAATTGACAACCAGAAGAATAAACTAATGAAATGTTTATGTCTACTATTTTTTAATCATTCGACCACACATTCACGCAAGGATTATTTACAAGAACATTTTTAGATTTAAAATAGAAAGTTTCTTACGACATTACAGAATATTCTAGATCCGTAAGCTTCAATTGTGTTCTCCTGATATAATTTTGTATCTGATCTTATTTGTTTGTGAACTGATATTTCTCTCAGAATATGTATATCAATATTTCAAGAACAATATTTTCACGAGTTTAAAGAAATAAAAAATCTTAGATGTAAAATAATTTAGCTTATCTCAAACTACACATTTTTTCATGACAGTTTGTATGCAGCAAAGATACTGTTTATAAATTCCATAACAATATTGACATTCAAACACTGTAGCTCAACAACACATTGAGTACAACAATGAAGTACAAAGTACATGCATTTCTATCAAATAGTAAAGGCAGCCTAATAGAATAACTAGACCTGTTAGTATATTATTAACTTATTTTAAAATATTAGAAATTAGATAAAGAAAGATAACATCAAATCATGCAATGAGAAATAAAGATTATGTTTGTGTGTTATGAATTAGATAAATGTATTATTATGTATACGGGAATAACATGATCAAACAAGTGTAAAATTTTTGAAAGAATAAAAAATTGCTTCACATTACTTTCATAGCTCTTACTTATGTTTCTGAGGAATCTTGCATATTTCATCATGAAAGTACTCCCAACTTAAGCTGAATATTTGAGACTCGAGATTTGGGTGAAGAAGGAACAAGCTTTTGAAAAGATTTATGAAAACTTAGGAATAAAATTAGTTTTGTGATAAATGAAGTAATAATTATCAATTTTTAACTGAGTAACAGAATAATTGACAAATATATAGGTATTTCAAGTTAACTCCAACTGGAAACAAATACTTAAAAGTCAATTTGGTATTTTTTTAAAATTTACTCATAAAAGAAGTAAAAATAATTATTATGTTGTGCTTCACGAAATTCTTAAACTCTCAACTATTTTTTTCTCATAAAATAAAAATAAAATATTTCTCTCAATAGATAATTGTTTTCAGTTATTGATTACAATGAAACAATTTTTCGTACATAAATTGATCCCAAAACAAGCAGTTAAAAATCATTACCATATGATAATGTGGGGGGCAGTAAACTAATATTCTCAGTGTTCTTTTCCACAATCCTTGTTCATTTTTACTCATAGCTTTTTTCTTTTCATCATCATTGCAATTCGAGTGTTTAATTCATACTCATTGAGGGATGCCAAACATGATCTGAATGTAATACATACTTTTAGTTATATTACATTAACTGTTTTAATATATACATTTTTCATTGAATTTGTATTACTTCTACAAGTAGTTAAATTTGATGTCTCAGTTAGAAATAACGTATGTACAGATATTTCATAATACATTCCTTCACCAAATACTTAATTATCTACTCTACATAGAAGAAAACCTATTCTTTTGAAAACCAGACAACCAATGAAACATTTTCAAGGGACTTATTCCACTCTTACTGGTATATTATGATAATTAGTCTACAATCCTTCACACTTCAAAATTAAAGTATCTTTATAAATTTTCTATGAAGATATAGATTTTTCCACTGATAGGGGACAGATTTACAGGTTTTATCCACAAGAATTTAGTTAATATTCTATTTATTATGAATACTTTTTCTCACATAGGAGAAAACAGGTAAATAATAATTTAAAATAAAATGGATTGCTATAATCTTAATAAGATTTCTCATTAATTCAAGTTATCTTTGATATAGATAAAAAGACATTTGCTTTAAATTTTTCAATAAACAAGGATATTATGCACTCACCAGCAAAGCACCAACGTCCTGTAGTACGGGCAAATACTATCAAGAAAATTGCCAATAAGAGAACAAGAATGGCAGCCACAATGCCTATGATAGCACCTGCTTCTAGAGACATCACTGAAATGAAACAAACAAATCATTAATGCCACTTTGTAAAAACCTAGTAAATTACACAATACCCTCATTCAATATACAAACTTATAGTACTCTATAAACATACGCTTCCGTAGACAGAGTCCCAGACATGCAAGTTTAAACATTGTACTCTATTTATATTTTCTGGAAGAAGTTCATCATATTACCAATTAATTGTACCTGGGCATATTTTAGAAAAATTGGCTGTGGGTGGATGAATGTTGGGATTTAACTACCAATACAATAGAGTTGGTTCCTGAACTCATTCTCACTGAGAATAGGAAAACAAGCAGTTTTATCAAACTGCTTACAAAATTTTCAAACCATTAATAGTTTCTCTATACTTCAACTAATTTCTCCATAAATTGAAATTAAATACTTATAAAATGATAAATTGTGGTAGAGAGGGAAAATATCTTCAAAAACTTTTTCAATAAAACTGAGTGTTTCAAGGAAGTTAGTAATAAAATATAATTTTGGCCTCCATTTAAATATTTCACATTTTTCATAATTGGATACAAAAATTATAACAAACTTTTGCTTTGCAAAACACACTAACAAACAAAATCCCTTCACTGATTTGTTTTCTTTGTGATATAGAACATAATAAAAACAACAATGATCAAGTAGTTCTACTTCTTCAAAATTGGTGTCAACAATATATTTCTTTAATCAATTAACTTTACTTCATTATATTCTGTCAGACTTTCTTATAAGTTCATGACAACTCCAAAGCAATCATGCCCATTTTTCCAAACTCTCTTCTCTTCGTCCTTAGGGATTATGACTATTTGCCCACTGACATTTCACAGAATATTTTCTTATGAATTTTCTCTTCCACATGGTTTTATGAATGAACTCATGGTTTATGAATGAATCTACAATTTGTGAATGGGTTCATGATTTATGAATGAATAAGAGTCTCATATTAAAATATTGAAGAAACATATTACAGAAACTGCATGTTATGGAAGCTGTTGCAGCTGTAACAACACTGGGTGCAGTAGATCAAACTTGGGTCAATCCAAGTGTTTGTAGAATTAGTCGAACTATTTGAATTAGCTGTGATGGAAAAAGCAGGTTCTCTGCATTTTTCTGTCTCAGAATTATTGACAAACAATTATTAACAATAAAATTATTGACAAAATAGCTGTGTAGGTAACATGATTAATGGATAGAAATAAGCTACTTGATGGGCTTGTCAGTTATTTTAAATGAGTCTGCCAACCACCCAGACTCATTAAAATTCCCAGAGATAGGTGTACTTGTTTCGTGAACTTGCTATCTGGCGACAGCACATTAAAAATAATTCAATGATTCAAAAAATTTCTTATCAGATAAAACTGAACATGTATTGTAGTATAGATTGTGTTACTCTTATTTATTTAATGCTTTCGTATAGACTATGAAGATGTTCAAATCATTCAATCTTCTCTCCTGTTGACCAAATGTTTTGAGTGAAGGATTTCCTGGCATCTCAATAGCTCTATCCTGGCCCAGGTTTTTCCCCATTTACTTTAGGGCACTTTGATTAGAATTGATGAAATGGTTCTATACCTATATTCAGAAAAGAAATTAGATTTTTGTATTCCACAAGGTGCAAAATTTTTCACTTTTTGACAAGACTTTATTATCGAATTTGAAAGAAGAGATGTTTGGTTACCACTGAGAATACGATACTGGCATTTGTATAAAGAGGAAATCCCCAATTGAGAGTCTTTTCCAATTTGTTAAAACCTAGGATTGAAGACATGTTACCTTACTGACCAAATAAAGGGTTCATATGTCAAACAATTGGATTCCAATCACCTATTCCAGGTGAAGATGTAACAATTCTTCCTCTTAACAGCTGCTGCAAGCATCTGTATGCTGTTCTTCACTATTCCTATACTCCGTTTTAAAACATATCTTCAGATTCTTTAAATATTTTAAAATTACTTACATAAAATTATGTTCTTCTGCTAGTAACATTTTCATTAATATTCTTGGAATATTATTAAAATTAGACATTAGGTTACAATCTAAATTTTTAGCATGACATATATATCATTCTGTTGAACAAAAGTTGAAGTCCATATAGGGGGAACATAATTAATTCAAGGGTTATATATTTCATATAAAAATTCTGTGAATCAAGCATCCTTCAAAACTTCATTTATTCTTATTTTTAAAACTACAAACTTATTTCAATTATTTTAAGAAATAAAAAAAAAGAAAAGGTTAGTAACACGCAAAATTTTAAATTTAAGAAACTGAACAATATTATTTTTTTAATGTATATTATTAATTCTACATGCTTGCTGTGCATTTGTTGAATTCTCAGTGGATGTCATAATGAATATATAAATAAATAAATAAATAAATTTATTGTCAAAAAAGCAGTACAAACTGCATATGACCACATGGAGGACAATAAACTAATTTACTCTCCGGAAGCAAGCAACCCCTTCAATTCCGATCAAGGACCCTAAGACAGAGGCGGATTGAAAAATTTCAGCAAACATTTCTAGATAAGTTAAAAAGTTAGCTACGTGTTATAATATTAATGGAATATCAACATAATTGTAATTTAACACAAAAAATTTATTTTACTTGTACGAATTATTATCAAACTATAGATTATTCTAGAATAGTGTCTAAAAATCATAAGAATTGAAATAACACTAAATTCACAATTTCTTTTCAATAAATGTGCCCCTAGACAAAAGCCTAGAAACCTGTATAAGAAATCCACCTCTACCTGAAGGAAAACCAGAGAAAAACCCGGGACAGGATGGGGCTACAGAATTAATGTACACAACTGTGTCAAAGTTGAGTACACATAAAACTAAATTAATATGAGTCGTAACACACAACACAATCATGCAAGAAAATAGTTTTTGAAATTGTTAAAAGTTATTTTAAAAGTACTACAGCAATGGTGTGATAAAGTACAAGACAGATTTAACTTTTATTAAAATCATTTCTTTTATATTGTAGAAGCGCTAGTGCATGAGGTAGTTTTTAACCGCAGATTTGAAGAGACTCAATTTCATAATATCCTTTATATTTTTGGGGAGGGAATTATATAGAACGATTCCCGAACGATATGGTCCCTTTTGGCAAAGAGTAACTCTCTAGGACGATGAAAATTATTCCTATTGCGAATATTGTGTTTGTGAACGAGACTGTTTCGTATGAAGCTAGGGAGGCACTTCAGTAATTCGGTCTTAACAAACACGACCGTTTCATAAATATAAATGCAGGGAAGTGTTAAGATATTTAATTCCTTGAATAAAGATTTACAAGGGTTTCGGGGATGAGATTTACAAATTATCCAAACTATCCTCTTCTGAATTCTGAAAGTTTGAATGCTCTGACCGGGAATTGCCCCAGAAGGTAATGCCGTAACATAAATGGGAGTAAACGTTTGCAAAATATACGCAACGGGAAATACTTGGACTAATTACGTTAACTAAGATTCGGAATGCATAACACAATTTGCTTAATTGGGAATTAAGATTGTCAATGTTACAATTCCATTTGAGGTTGTCTTAAATATGGAGACCTAAGAATTTTGTATTCGTAACAGTTTTTCATCGTGTTCCATTTAAAGAAAGAGAAACCTGGGAAGAGATTTTGTGACACTATTGTGAAATGACATAGATACTCTTTTGTCAGTGTTTACAATGAGACAATTTGTTATTTGTTATAAAAATGTGCTTTTGAAATAAATCCATGAGAATGTTCTCTCAAGGGAAGCCTATCTTACTCCTTTCTTACTCTCATGATACTCTTTTTGTAAAACATATTGTAAATATGACTGTTTCCTTTTTACTGCTTCATCTATCACACAAAAATAGAGGGGAAAAAAACAAAAAACAAAAATAAGAAATTTAAAAAAAATACAGAATTTGTACACTCCTGTTGCAGGTACTGGGCAACTGGTTCTTCATTCAAGATGCTGGAGTACTAAAATAGAATCTCTGGTATGATAATTGACAAAAATGTTATGAATTATGTGTGAATCTATTGTCAATTATTTGTGCCTTCTGCACATATCATTCCCTAATAAAGAAGAAGCAAAGGCTATACCATAACGATAAGGGAGAAGTGTAAATTTTTTAACTGCATGGGTTGCATTGATGGCTAGCTCATATAAGAATGAGGAACCCAAAGCAACCAGGAAATATGAACACAAACTATAAAATTTATTATCATATTGTCTTGCAAAGTGTAGTTAGTCAAAACTACAAATTTCTATGTATTGACAAATGGCAAAGAGAGCAATGGTGGTGTCTTTTCATATTCCATCCTTTCCAAAAGACTAGAACAGGGAGCTGTGGGTGTAGGAAAACTTGGCCATCTTTCAGGATCTTCATTCATTGATGTTCTTTGAAGTGATGAAGTGTACGCTCTTAAAATGTACTTGATTAGACCACTCCTTGTGAAAAAATCTTTCTGAATTTCAGTACATGATCTAATATGCATTTGAAATATGTTTAGTAAAAAACGATTACAGCCAATAACAATTGAAACAGCTTAATCCAACAATATAAACAAAGTTAAATACACAAAAGAAAGTGAATTTCAAGCATTACATCAGTTATTCATGAAAATGAACTATGTATCTGTAAGTAGTGTAAAAGTATTTTATTTACCACTGGGTTCTGAACTGGTTGAAAGACGTATTCTATATGTTTCTTGTCCCAAATCATTGCGGGCTTGAAGGGTGTATTCTCGATCTATATCTTGATGGGTTACATCAGTGATTCGCAATACAGCTGTCCATGATCCACTTCCCTGCATTCAGAAGTAAACAAGTAAATAGCTACTTGACAAAAAAGATTTTAAAAACTGCATAAGAACATATTGAAATAAAATATTCTGTTGTAATCAGAGAAATAAAGGAACTTATAATGAACAATTGATGTTTCTCAACTCCCTTCTTGTCTATTCTGGTACAGATTTATAAACACACATTAAATAATTCACATATAAAATAGCTCTTCCATATTTTCCAATTGTATTTAATTTCTTTTGCTTTTTTTTTTTTTTTTTTTTTTTCATGCTCTGCATTATTTTGGAGAAAAATGGTTGCCATGACTTATGCTGCAGATTTTATATGTGATATTGAATGAAAATGGGAGACGGGACCAAGATTTAAACTCCGAACCTACAGCTTAGCACGCCGATGCATTTACCAACTGCACCACCCCGTTTGCCTCTAGGTCCAGTCTACCATTGACATTCAACTTGCGGGATCCACACACCTCAAGGTGACCTCATAGAGATTATTATTCTCATATGAGGTGACTTCCTTAGGAAGTACTTGTGGGTCAATATTTTCCAATTCTGGAGTTCACAAACATAATGAAATCTCTTAAATTGTTGTAAATTAAAACGCAATATAAAAGCACCGTATCCTTTTATATGTACTAGTTCTATGTAGTTATGAAGAGGAGAGGAAGTGACACAGAATATTACATACGTTATTCATTAGGGCAGCAGCTAGAAAGTGGCCTTCAAGTTCTCCATTTTCCTGTAACTCCTGTTCATTAATCTTCCATAAAATATTAGGTTTGGGGTAAGCATTTACTTCAACTGGTATTTCACCAGGAAGTCCAACTACAAAGCCAAACTGCTCCATAGATGTTGAATGTGGGCGAGGTGCAACTGAAAAGAGAATTAAAAAATACTTATAATATAGTTACAAATATATTTTTTCGAGGCTTCTTTTGGGAAAAGGTTTTCATAATTTGTATCATAAGGTAACATATATTCCATGAACATAAAAATAATTAATGTATTCCTTCTCTTTTTATCATTTAGTTTTGATTCTTTTATTACTTACATCGAACACTTATTTCTGACTTGGTCTCATTATTTTTGTCATTGGCAATATGGCCAGCAACACATCGAAGGTTTTTCCCATGATGTCTCCAATTAAGATTCATTGTGAGATTTTGTTCTACTGTGTACAGATCTCTGCTCTCTGAGCGTGTCACCACTGGTCTGTCCATGCCTTGATAAATCTCTTGATCATCTGATACATCAAAGTAAAAACATGAGAGATACCACAATAAGTGAAGAAATTATTTATAATTATAATTTGTTTAATATTCATATTACTTTGTAAAAGAAAATTAGTGAACTTACCCATAAACCATGTAATGTTTGCCTGAGGTCTGGCATCCTTAACAACACATCTCGCTGTAAGAGTATCTCCTTCCACGAATTCTACAGGAACTCTGTTCCCTCCCCAATTGCTTCCCGGATAACTTCCACTAGGATAGCCACTTCCAGGGCGAGAAGATCCGCCACCTTGCTTTGAAACTTGTAGTTCAGGAGTTTGTGGAGACACTACACAAAAAGAGAGATGCACATTATTTCCATACAACAGACTCTACCAATGTGAAATAAATAAATTATGATAAAAATAGCAGATATAAAACAGTGCATAATCCTGTGGAGGAGGATAAACTAATTTACTCTATGGAAGCAAACAAGGGACAGTCCTATCAATTCTGATCAAAGGGTCCAAAGGCAGTGAGAGATTTTCTGCATCCCAAGTGCTCTCCTCTATTAAACAAAACAAATTGTTAGTTACTTGTTACAACAATATCGACAGAATACTCTACAAATTTATTGTGACATATGTTATTATTCTTTTTTTTTCTATTCATACAAATAATACAATTTTTTATGGATAATAATTTTTTTTAACATCAATAGTTTCTGTGACATTAAGGGTATAACACATAATTTAGAAAAAAGTCTTGTAATATTTTCAGATATATGATAAACTTCAATGATTTTAGTTTAATCATTGAGATACACATAAATTAAAAGTTTACATTATTTACTCCCCATATTTTCATCGTGGTTATATTTTATCATAAATCATGTGAAATTTCAAAGGAAAACATCTTTAAAATTTGATGATTGGACACTATTAACACCATCCATAGAATTTTCTATCAATGGCGTCGTTTATGCGTTGGAAATATTTTCACGTAATTGCTTCGAAGTCGGAATGAGAGTGCATACAGGGGCTAAGAGACTGAAAAGCGGGTTGTTTAAACGTTTTGCTGGTTGCATCCCTGCGCCTGTAAGAGTGTGTCCGTTTTGACTGGAGCAGATATAGGTCAAGGAATTTCTCATTCCTAAAATCCTTTAATAATTTCGTCAAGCCTTTCCACAGCATCCTAATACCAACCTGCGACGGTGATATTGAAAGTGCCGATGCCTTCGGTCGGACTGTCCTTGAACCCCATAGTGCACTTATATCCTCCATTGAAGCTCTCGGGGAGGCGCTTGATCCGCATGCCGCATTGGCCCGTCTCCAGCCCGGCGCCGTCGTACACGACGCCTTCCGACGTCTCCGGGAAGCGTTCGTTGAGGTTCCAGGAGGGGTTCCAGGTGGCAGTCGAGCGATCGCTCATCGTGTGTTCGATGCGGCAGTATTGCAACGCTTTGCCCGCGCGGCACTGCACTCGCACGTCTTCTCCCGCGCGCGCCACGATGACCTTGTCACTCACTTCCACGGCGACCGTCGCGGCTCCGTGCACTTCGCTCGCTCCTGCGAAACAAAGAGACAGGGGAATTCAGTACATTTCACTTCGTGTCATTCATTTTGGTCATGGTAACTGAGACCGCCTTGTCTGCCGATAAGGCTCGTTTACACGGGGCAAGCTGCCTGGCAGGCAGTGGCGGATGTAGACCGTGGTCAAGGGCGAGGGGCAGGGGGCTATCCGGGGAGGGATCAAGTTATTGTTATTGTTATTATTATTATTATTATAAATTTATTGCCAAAAAACAGTACAAAATGCATATGACCACGTGGAGGACAACAAACTAATTTTACTCTCCGGAAGTAAACAAGGGACCATCCCATCAATTCCGATCAAGGGCCCTAAGGCAGAGGCGGATTCAAAAATTTCAGCAAAAATTCCTAGATAAGATAAAAAGTTAGCTGCGAGTTATAATACTGATAAAATGTCAATATGTTTGTAATTTAACGCAAAAAATTTACATGTACTACAAATTATTATCGAACTATAGATTATTCTGAGTATAGTGTTTAAAAATCAAAAGAATTGAAATAACACTAAATTCACGATTTAATATTACAATAAACATGCCCCTAGATCTGAGGAGCATTTCTGTTTGACAAACATGGTTTTACAACACAAATTTTATAAATATTATATTTTAAATGAATTACATCAACTCACGAAATATATAATAAAAATTACCAATATTAAAT
>NNCF01127774.1:23370-37156 GCA_002313205.1 Laupala kohalensis | reverse complement strand
ATTCCTGGCAGGTAACCTGCCCGACAAGCTGCGGGGCAGGTTACCTGCCTACAAAATCTGTTTACATGGGGCAAGTAACCTGCTTGGAAACTTGCCTGTAAATTACGACAAGTGTGCTCGTCAGTCATACGTGCGAGTGAAATGAGGGATATGGTTCGACATTTATTTCGTGAACTAACACACGAATCATGTGAACTGCTTCTGGACGAGTTAGACAAGAATAAATCGTGGACTAGGGAGTGTTTGAGATACTTATCGTTCATCAAAGCAATGATTAAGTAATTAAATGAATTCTTCGGGTATTTTAGACGCATTAAAAATTGCATTAAAATTCTGCCCAAAATGTTATAATACAAGGAAAAACCATTTTACACATAGTATTCACGTTCTGAACATGAGCACTGTAGTTCATTGACTGATCACAACATTAGAAACATGGAGAATGGAGATTTATAAAATTAATAACAAATTAGTAACGAAACTCTCACGAACAATTATGCATCTAACCTCACATGCTGCTTTGAGGGGTGGGGTGTGGCAGGTTACCTGTTAGGCAGTTTGCCCCGTGTAAACGAGTCTGTAGTGTCACTACAAGGCTCCCAAACGAATGTTCACGTATACAAATATTTACTATATATAATAACAATGTTCCAATACAAATGTTAATACGTTCAAAAGTATTTATCTCTTCTTTCCTGGCCTTTTCCTTTATCGCTCTACTTAGGGTACGGTTATGTTGGAGCGACGATCGGCGATACGAGCAAAGAGAAGAGAGGGGCGACTTTTTATTCGGCTCCTCCAAATGCTCTACACGACGTTCCATTATTTCATNTTGGCTCAGCTGTTGTATTAGTTGTTTTTCTTCTGTGCATGAATGGAGATAGAAATAATTGGGTCATGACAGTTGTCGCTGTTTGTCTTGAGCTTAGCCATGTGCAGGTTGTGTATGTGTGTATGTATATATACATACATACATAAGGGTGTGTCATTTTTGGGCAAATTTTTTTTCCACGTTGTACATTCGTGGGTAGTTAAAAAAAAGAAGGTTGTTAAAATTTGAACACTTAGTATTAATATTAAGAGGTGCCTCATCGCCAATTTCTATTTTCCATTTAAATAATATGGGGAAAAAATTTTTGCTCTGAATTTTATACCTTGGTAATGGCACATTGTACAGACACACCTATGACATATTTTTATACAAAATTAAATGCTCTACATAAAAGATCTCTTATATATTTTTTATAAACTTAACCAGTTAAATGATATTCGAGTTCAAAGTTCATAATGTATGAAATTTCATCATATCTTTAATAGTACAGCAAAACTATAGACTATTGAGAAAAATTAAATCACTTTTTTGTAGATCATTAAATTTACTGTCAAAAATACCTTAATTTATAATTCATAAATATTGATAGACATAGTACTTCTCGCAATGTCTACATAAAGAAATACTAATAAGTAAAATATCATTCTTTATTCCCAAGAACGGTGAAAAAAAATGTTTCATCAAAATTTTCTTATGTAAATTTATATATTAAATTTTTCTAATATTTGATAATTTATTACAACTTTCTTTTACATTTTGTTTTAATTATTTTACTTCTTGTCATATTGAACATAAAAAATTAGCAAATGAAATAATAGTAATTATAGTATTTGTTTATTACAATTTGGATATTTTTGGTGGTGCTCTTTCACTACTTGTAGTAAAACTGAAACTGCTCTTCATTTTTGGTTAAGCAGGCTTTATACTCTTTCTCATAATGCCACTCCACATTCTGCAGCACCATTATTGTTGCTAATCGTCCATTATTGTTGCTTATACAACGATAGTATCAGTAGTTGAGACTATTAACTAGAATTAGATTAAAACCCCAAATATATAATATGTTGAAATTTAGAAACAAAATGGATGGTTGTATATTGATTTTTGAATAATTAGATTTCTTCGGGAGTTCAAAAGCAGATTGATATTGAATAATTAGATATTTAATTCTTTGACGCATTAATAGATGGAAACATTAATTTATAATTTATATTATTTGTTAATTGATCTATATATTTTTTCAATGAAATATATTAACGGATTTTGAGTGAATCATTTTATTTATTTTAATTACTTTGCATTATGTTTGATTAGAAAAGTATCAATGTGAACTATTTAAATGTGAACTATTGGTAGTTATCAATAGTGTTGACTATTGATGTTCAAGCAAGTCTCAGTTTCACAGCAATCAGAGACCTTGTAAAATCAGTATTGTTATAATCAAACTTGAAATTTTACCTTTCTTTCTCTTCTGTTTCTCAGACAACAACTCTGACAAAGATCAATGCAAGCAGTTTCAGTAAACACAGTCAACAAATATCTATCAATATTTATCAATGATAAATTTTCACAGTAAATTTAATATTCTACAAAAAAGTAATTTAATATTTTTCAATAGAGTCAATAGTTTCACTGAAATATTAAAGATATGATGAAATTTCATACATTATGAACTTTAAATTCAAATATCATTTGATTGGTTTAGTTTCTAAAAAAAAAAATGTAAGAGATTAGTCTACACTTACAGAAAAATACATTTTTGGAAAATACATTCGATCGCCCAGCTCCGAATATTCATAGAATGTCGAGAGTGGGGTCATAAAAATACTAATTGAAGACGGTTATTTGATAAAAATTAATAATAATATTAATAAAACCTAAGTAATAATTTGAAAAACATACACAAACCCTTTGAAAAATAATAAAATCTTGATTTTTTTAGAACAAATGAATTGCAATTGTATCTTGGGTCATGTTGCAAACATAATGTCTTTGATTAATTAATGCTATACAACAGAATACCTAAGCAAACCCTCAAGATTATATTAATGATAGTTTTAATAATAATAATAATAAATTTATTGTCAAAATTTTTCTTTGACCTCCTATCTCATGATAAATTTATTGTCAAAAAAGCAGTACACACTGCGTATGACCACGTGGAGGACAATAAACTAATTTACTCTCCGGAAGCAAGCAAGGAACCATCCCATCAATTCCAATCAAGGGCCCTAAGGCAGACGCGGATTCCAGAATTTCAGCAAAAATTCATAGATAAGACAAAAAGTTAGCTGTGAGTTATAATACTAACTGAATGTCAATATGTTTGTAATTTAACACAAAAAATTTATTTTACATGTTCAAATTTTCATTGAACTATAGATTATTCTGGGTATATAGTTTACAAATCATAATAATTGAAATAACACTAAAGTCACGACTTATTGTTACAATAAACACGCCCCTTGACAAAGCCTAGAAACCTGTATAAGAAATCCGCCTCTACCCGAAGCAAAACCGGAGCAAAACCCGGGTCAGGATGGGGCTACAGAATTAATATACACAACCGTGCCAAAATTGAGTACACATAAAACTAAATTAATATGAGCCATAAGACAACACAATCATGCAAGAAAATAGTTTTTGAAATTGTTATAAGTTATTTAAAAAGTACTACAGCAATGGCTTGATAAAGTACAAGATGGATTTAACTTTTATTTAATGTGTGGTCTCCTGAAATGTTTGACGTCTGGTCTCCTGAATACAGATAATGTATACGAAAGACTTGAGTTTCTTTGAATCAAATTAAGAAAATTCACATGACACAATTTAGGAAAAACAACAACAATTTTTTAATAACCACATAAACAAGTAAATTAACACTACGATTCGTCTCTATTGCGAGACTTTGTCAGGTGAGCTCGTTCATTGCTAGGGAATGACTCAACCTCGAAATATAATATAACCTCGAAACAATCACCTTTTTGTATATCTATAAACAAGCAAAACCATTTCCCATAAAACCCGAACGAGGTTCATGTGCATCTATCAATTTGAGAGATCGCGTCCGGGGAAAATCATTCGCCGACAACAGAACTGATTACGGAAGAACCAATGAGAAGCGAGGAAATGAGGCAGGGGTGCAGGTGAGAGCGAGGGTCGTCCTGTGATTAAACGCGGGAAGCAGCCACCATCTCAGCGTCCCGTCACTGTAGCCGTCGGGCGATTGGAGAGGAGCTCTCAGCTCAAGGGGAGGAGTCCGCATTAATTCACTAATGAGATGATGTCGGCAATTCCAATCAATTTTCCGGAAAGTACTCCCAATCCGAGCGCGGCGCAGGGGTGGAGGATTCTGCGCGTTGAGGTTGAGGGATGGAGAACGAGTTGCTTATTTCGAAAGGGAACACGAGGCTAATCAGTATTCGGAGGAAGAAGAAACAATCAAGATTTACGAGTTGTTTATTATTGGTTTATTATTGGAGGGAAGGGAAATACGAACTCATAAAGTTACAATCGAATGAGGTTTTTTAGGTGCCCCCCAAAATACAATTATCTACTTGTAAACATTCAGAAATCTCTTAAATTGCGGTGAACCTCACCGCAGTTGGTAAGCGCATCAGCGCGTTAAGCTGAAAGTCCCGAGTTCGAATTTTGCTCCCGTCTCCCACTTTCATTCAACATAACATAATTAATGTATATGTAAACATTTCAATGTACTTAGTATCGTGTTTGTCGAGATTGTATGTGATAAGAATATGCTGGTAAGTAGGAATAGTAAGTACAGTGGTTCTAAAAAACCAAGTTTTGGAATTTGATTGAGAGACCCTCCCATTTTATTGTACGTTAAAAAAAAACCTTCCATAAAAATTTCAGATTTTTACAATTTATTTTAGGGATAGCTGCCAAGCAAGTTTTGGACGGGGTACCGTTCCAATTTGTGTTACGGCTGTATCCTATTTTACAAAATCTTTCCTCGCATAATGAATCCGGCGGACAAATTATCATAAACAATCAATCACAAATGATAGTTTAGTTTAAGAAATAAAATAAAAACTACGGCAGATATTTATACAATCAATTGATGACTTGATTAAGAGGACGGAAAGTATACAAAGTAATGGAGGAGTATACAAAGTAATAGAGGAGTACACAAGCCCTTTTTCAACGATTAAGAGCTCGTTCATTTTTACTTTATATGTACATTTAAATTACAGGAATCATTTTTACGAAAACCAAGATCTCTTCAAGTTTTTGTGATAAACTCAGTTTTAGAAGTTTTTGAGGCTTCGCGATTATATTCACAATTTCAAACTCTCTAACAAAGAAACTATTTCAAATTGCATTGAATCGTTGGATCAAATTTGAATGTAACAAAGTGGAAATAAACACAGATTTTGAGAAAACTTTGAGGCTCTGACATATGAGATATCTCAAATAAATTTTACGAGAAATCTTGGAGTTCGTTGAGAATTATGAGATCACGAAAGGGCGTTCAGGGGTTTTCCAAGTTCTAGAACCACTGTTGAAGAGTATTGTAAAAATATAAATAATAAAGAAATGTATTCTAGTCGGACATGTCTTCTTCTCCACTGTTTACAAAATCTAATAAATTAATTTGTAAAATTCTAATAGAATTTATCTTAAGCCAGAGCATTGTCCTTAGAGAAAAAGAGAGACACCTCAACGACGTACGAACATCAGCTAAAAAATAGTCGAAGTCAGTAGTTCAGATATCCACTTATTGCTCATATGCTATTGCAGATATGAAGTACACACAAAACACATCTACACCGCCCGCAACCAATTCCAAAACGCCTGAACACATGTTCCCAACATCATAAATCAGGGGCTCATTTATTATTTCCTACCCTATTCCAAGCAGAATAACCACTCACCAACAAAACGGCGTTATTTCCCCCCGTAAAAAGGCCCTTCACAACACGTCCGCATATGGCGCACTCTGGCGTCCTCACGCATCAACGCTGTTTCGAGGCGCCACCGCTAGATGTCTCTTGCCGCTCTCCCACGGCAGAGTGCGTCTCGAGTTATCTCTAGACCCACTCTCGCCCGCGGCGACGATCGACAGCATGAAACCATTTCGCACCCAACGTTCGACTCGCAACTACAACTGTCATCAGAGATTTAAACGATGGTATCGGCACACGATTAAAATTTTTTTTTCTCTCGATTCTAACGTCACGATGTTCCGCGCATCGAAACGCATCTACTATCCCATCCCTCAACACGTAACTCCATTTGCGCTTTCAGTCACGTAGCGGAGTGGGTTTGTCCCTTCCGCCACTGCAACCCCTCGTACAATTTAGCACCCCCTCCCGAGCGCAGAACTCATCCACCCCTAGCAGTTTCCTTCACCAATAAAGCTGCCATCAGCACGGCAAGTAACTCTAACGCTATCTCTCTGGCGATTTTTCGACGCAAAAACTTCCCCTAGCGCCGTCTAGCGGCTGCCAAGGGAAGAACACGAGAGCTACATTCGCGTCGACGCAAAAAAGCCGTCACTCGAGACGGGAGTCGGAATAAGTTTCATCCCCTGTTTTATGAGCGTGTATCAGTCACGTATGTTTCAAAGGAAAGATTGTTCGACGCACAATCTCGAGAGAAACGACCTTACAAACATTTCATGCGAGAGATCTCAGCATCTCTTGGACTTATGTTTCTTCCTCAAACAACAAACATTGTTCTATGAATACATGTTTCAGAACTACACACTTCCCATGTCGTGTATTTTACATTAACGTTGGATTAATTGCAAAAGTGACACTCCGCATTAAAGGAAAACATTCGGGGAAAAAATTATTTTTTCAGTATTCTCAAATTTTTTTAAATTTAAAAAATTTTTTAATTTAATTTTAAAAATTACAAACAATCATTAGAGCCCTTAAAATATAATAATATACAAGTGATACAATAATATATAGTTCAACATTACCATCAAACATAATTTGCGATATGAGTTTATTGCTACCTTTAAATTTTCGAAGAAGAAAGAAAAACAAGAAGAAGAAGAAGAAGAAGAAGAAGCGCGAGTTAATACGATGTACTCGTATTACAGTACTGTACGGGTGCTTTAGTTCAATAAGTCATAAAACACAGATTTCTTTCTTTGACACATCACTTGACCAATCGCTGTTACCTATTTTTTAAATTTCTCGTTTTTTAAGGAGTTTTCTACATTTACAAAAGAAACCAAGTGCATTTTATAAGACAAATGGCGTAATGATAGACGTCATGACGTACCACAATTATAACCCATAATACTACATTTTCGAGATAATGATGGAACAAATTTTGTCAGTAACGCACACATACCAGACAATCACATAATTTTGTCACTGGAAATTTTAGACCCAATTCGTAAATATTTAAAAGTACTTTGATGACATGTACAAATTGGAAGTGAAATGAGAGGATTAGATTAGTGGGGAAGTAATAGGGCATTTTTTAAAAATACGAAATTAATAACAATTTAAAAGTTGTCACTGGAAAAATAAAACTAATTTGTCATTTGTGGCTCAGAGGAAGACTGTCCCCACCATGGGTAATTTTTTGTTGATAGATAATGGTCAATAAATAATTGTAGATAAATTATTCTTGGCAGTTGTTATATTACAGTAATTGAAGATAATTTTTAAATACTGTGTAGTTTCTTTATATCGTACAAACAAAACTAAACTATCTTATTCATTTATTCGTACATATTAATGTGTTGTACTAATATAGGTTTTATGTAGGTCTTCTAAATTTTTATGAAATAAAAGTACTGAATTATTTTAGTACGCTTATTTACTATTTACACCCACTGATTAGAATTGGGAGACGAAGTGAGAGTGGCCGAAATTCAAAAACTACCCCAGTCTCTCGGTGGCCCAACTTTAGTAGCGTAGGTAGCATTAAATCAGTATCGACATAAATAAACAGAATAATATGTACTTATTGTGATTTAAACTCGAAAAACCATACCTCATCAGCCATTTAAATGAAATAATTCCAATTATAATTTTTTTCCCTTGGGGCTTTAGGACTCGTCAACGTCCAGGTCATTCGAGCCCTTTCCAATTATAATTGATGGTGTAATACATTGCGTCCCATGGAGGTAACACTTTCTTTCAATTAGAGACAAACCTCTAAATCGCGAAAGTGATGGAAGTTTACTTTGATTTGTAGTAAATTTTCCGTAGCATTTTTTACATCACTTATATCTAAACGTGACCTGACATCTGAGAAAGATATGTCACTTTTTCGGAGGTGAGATGTATAAATCAAGAAACCGTTGCGCGCGGCCACCATGTTTTCACACGCTCTTGTGAATTTCAAACGAGTCAAACGAGTTCCTGAATATTGATTCTACTATTCTACTAACTGATAGATTGAAATTAAATCATGTTTTTTCTTCATTATAATTCATAATGTTGTGTTATAAATCAATAACAATAAAAATAAAGAAAATTATACTTTACAGTGATTTGACTAACGTGTAGCCCCAACTTAAGAAACAAGGAACCCTTCCAGCGTTGGGTTCGAATGTGGGAGGGAGCCAGAGCCTAGTAGCAGGGCCCTGACAGCCCTCGGCCCTGGGAGGGAGCTGTCAGAAAAGAAAGACAAAGGATGCAGGAAAAGGAACGCAGGTTTGTGCAGCCGGGAGTGCAAGTAAACGTTCGACTCGAGGAAATATCGTCTTTGGAGGTGATATCCTCACAGCGAGGGCGAGGATCCGGCGTGAGTGAGGATGAGGATACGTTGCTTCCAAAGCGGATGCAAGTCTCGGAGCGAGAGCCGTCACCCGCCGGAAGTCCCGTTGCGCTTGACGAAGTACCTCCCCTCCCTCCCACACCTTGCACAGACCATTCCCTTCCCACTTTTCATCCCTTTCTCTCTCACTGCTCAACCAGATGGAGGAACTCGCGTTGGCGAACTTGCAAGTCGCACAATGACGGTGGTGCATCCACGAAGAGATGGTCACCTCTCCTCGAAAATATATTCGTCGAAACAACCGATATTTGTAATATTAAATTTAATTAACATATTAACACAATTAGATTAATAAAAATTAACGATACGCGATTTTTAATACATTGAGTGATTACTCATTTCTTGATCTACAAATGTCAAAAAAAGTCAAACTATCCCACATCAGGCCCCGAAGGGTCCATGGGGTTTACGGAGAGTAGAGCTCCGCAATTTCTTGACCTCGGTACTAGGAAGAGGAGATGTGGTCAGTATCTCGCTCCGACCGGTTTGACCCCAGGATAGATCCTGGTACTAATTTTACAGCAGGCTGAGTAGACCTGGGAGTCAGTCTGGATGTTGAGGTGTGATGAAATATCCCCACCTCATCGGGAACAATTTTTCAATTTTCATTTCATTATTTGATATAATATAATTACAAAATATTTTAATATGAGAAATATTCTCAATGAAGCAAACTAATCGAAACTCAAAAACGGGATTCCAGATTAGCGAGGAAAGAGATCCCAATTTGTTTCATTTCTAATTATATGGTGGAGCTCGTAATGGGAACGACAAAGATGATACCTCTGCATTAAAAAAATGTTGCTCTATGTATTATCTGATATTCTTCGAATTACAGAATAAAATTACTGATTAAATATATGTTAATTTTATGGGTTATTTAAGCTAAGTCGTGAAACGTGCTTGTTATTAGTTTAAAGAACAGGTAAGAGAAAAAAAAACTTGAAAACGAGGAAATAATAATAATAATAAATGTATTATTAAAAAAGCAATTACAAATTGTGTATGACCACGTGGACGACAATATTGTTTACTCTCCGGAAGCGAGCAAAGGCTCTAAGGTAGAGGAGGATTGAATATTTCAGCACAGAAATGTTTAGATAAGTATACAATGGTGACTACGTTAATGTATCAATAGAATACAAACAAATTTGTGTTTAACACAAAAAATTCACAAGCACGTATTATCATCATCGAACTATAGTTAATTCGGAAAATATTTGGTGAAAACGAGGAAAAGAAATGAAGATGTGTTTATTTGATTCACGTATGAGTGAAATGAGAAATTCTCTGTGGGTGGAATGTAGCCTCTGATGGCGGCGTCTGGTGACAGAATAGGGATGGGGGGAGGGACATAGGAGGCGCAGAAGGAGCGAACTTCGCAAACCCGATTTGTGCAAATCTCTGGCGGAAATTGCACAAGTCGCTCGCGGGGGGGTTTCTCTCGGGGAACTCGGCGGAAATGGGGAAATGACGGTGGCGGCGAAGGGGCGTGGAGGGGTGGCATGGAGAGGGGGGGGTTGGGTTTGCGGGGTGGGGGGGTGGGGGAGAGAAACGAGACGACGAGCGCAAGACGTTGAAGACCGTAATGGCGATACGAGACCTCAAGAAAGCGAGATGCAGCCGCTACGTCGGGGACAATGTGACAGACAGAACTCAGGACGACGAGGGTTTTACACTGCGAAATTACGTCGACCTTTTACACCGCACCTGCCGAGAAGGTGCGATCCCAGATGTTGCTGTGCTCTTACAAAGAGGGGGTGGGATGAATGGACCATTTAGGGTGTCAATATGAAGTAAAATGACTAACAACAAAAATATTAAATAATTTTATTGAAAACAAAAAGCAATTGCAAACAGCGCATCACCACGTGAGGGATAATAAACTAAGTTGCTCTCCGGAAACAAGCAAGGGACTATCCCATCAATTCCGTTTAAGGCTCCAAGGGCAGTGGCGGTTTTAATATTTACGCGAGAAATTATTTAATGAATACGTACTGTTATCGATTTATTATTCCAAAATGAATTGTAGATATTTTGTGCAGTAAAAATTCGAGAATAATAAAACAAAAGTATTAATGACTTTCCCGCCCATGAAAAACCCGCCGCCACCCGAAGGAAAACCGGAGAAGCACCCGTAGTAGTTTACATATGTCAACATCATATCAAATACAAGATTGGGTATTTTCTTAGTTGATTTAATGCCACGTATGGACAAACGCACAATTAGCTAATCCATTCCCTTGAAACAAGTTAGCTACCACTCCATATATTTCGATCTATATACACCAGGAGAAAAACTCTGGTTGGGACGGTTAATAAATGAAAACAATAAGTGACTTGCGTTTTTAAATAGATATATCTGAGCACGTTTCAAAAAACAAGTTCCGATGTTCTTCTCGTATGAAAGAAGGCAGAAAAATACCAATTAAGATCTTAAAATTGAACCAGAAAAAGAACACATTATTTTTATATTTCCCGCCAACTTCTGCATTCACGATATTTAATATTTTTCTCGATATTTCCTGCACTGTATAATTAACTTTTTAATGTTAGCCACAAAACACAGTAATTTGGAATAATAATATATTCCTATTCACACTTCTTTATATAATTTATTGCGACATTAGATTTTCCAGTATTATTAGGGATACAACGCAATACCAAATTCAATATATTAAGTACTATTATATTTCCCGACAGAGGAATACGAGAATGTCATGTGCTGGATACAATTTTTCGCCGAAAATCGAACACAATAAAATAAATGTGTTCCGCTTTTGTTTTAATTTCACCGCAGCACGTTGAGTTATCGTGTCCACAATACAAATGCATCATATTAATACAAAAAAAGCAGAGCAATGGAATCTATAATTCTACTCTCTAAATAATATATTGGAGCGTTAGGAATGACTCCGATACAGTGCTAATGAGTCGCTATTGTTTCCTAATGGCCTCCAGTTCTTCCATTCCCAGATGAGTTTCATGGAATTTATTGTTAACAGATTTGTCATGCAGTGTCCTTGCATTTTTTTGGACTCTTGTGGCATTACGTATTGGCACGTTAGCGATACAAATCATGGACTTACAATTAAACGAATTATCTCTAATTTTTATTCGTTACACTAACTAAAAACTGCGACTTCATTTGCGTCAATTTTTGAATTTTAAATGTGAGAAATTGTTCTTGAATCCTCACTGATATCTATTGAAAACATGAATTTCTATTTTCAAAACACTCGTCAGTCGAAACAAGCATGTTTATCTAAAACGAAAAACTTGCTCGTAGAAGCAGGCTAGCCAACTATAAATCACAAGGCATGCACATGGATAACCAGGAAAATGGAAAAAGAGAGTTGGCAACATATTTGCCGAGAATCTACACAATTCTACTATAATACTAAATTCATAATCTCTTTTTTTCTACAATATAGCTCATATTTCGGTACCATTCGTTCCCCGTCAACCCAACATATCTCCTTCCCAATGCCCTTACCCAAGTCCAACGGTTAAGTGGAAGAGCAGGCCTCATGGCCTGAACCTCGCCAAAAGGCATAAATAAATAATTCCATTTCTCCCTACTCCAGTGTTTCTTCCAATCATTCGTATAATGCGTTTCTTTGGTGTGTGTGTAAGGGGAGTGGTAGGGCGGGTGGAGGGGGCGCAGAAAGTTTCACTTTTACCCATTTTTCAAATTCATCCAGTAGTTTTTCATCATAGTTGTAGTAACCGAATAACCGCAATTCACAGTCGTAAAGAGTGTTTTTTTAAAATTATATAATCTTCCATTTTTGACACTAGAAAATGTTATTTTTCAATTCTACTATTCACGTCCACTTTTAATTCTAGAATGTACAGAAATCTCTTAAATTTCGGTTAACCGCACCGGCAGGTAACATATTAATTACGTTATGTTGAATGAAAATGGGAGACGAGACCGAGAGTTCGAATCTCGGTCCCGACTCCCATTTTCAGTCAGCATAACATAATTAATTCTAGAATAATCGAATATAGTTTACGACCCAACTGGATTCTTCACAATAATTATTGTGATATTTCTACTAACATTTACTCTCAAGAGATAGACATAAGATGCTTCCGCGTGTCTTAACTTTCTTTCGATGCAAAAAATTCCATGCAATTAGAATGAATGTGACGTATTCTATTGCTTATACGTTATAACTGCATGAAAAACTGATTGGCGATTGCAGACATGACAATAGACGCGTGATTTGAAGCATTTTTTCTTCCTTTTCGAAAAAGAACCAGGGCATATAAAATGTATATAACTGCAGACCATAAATTTGTAAGATATACTGTCTCAATAAAAGTTCCAAATTTATTGAATAAACCAAAAAATTATAAAACACTACATCACAGTATCCGACCAACGCCATACAGTAAATCCACCTTGAAAACTCGCTAGAACTCGTCTACTGTCCCTCGACTCGCCCAATTCTCATGCAGCGTGGTTAGCTTCCAAAATGGCATGAATAAAAAAATTTGAGAACAGCCCCGATACAGCTGTCGATAACACACGATTCCACGCACATCTGTTGGACACCGCCGTACGGAATCCCACCGCGTCGCGTCCCACCATTGTGTTCATCTCCGAATGATGGGCGGTTTATAGAAGTCCCAGCAGTTCATGTACAGCGACCAGCGACTGGAGATCCTATCGCTGTAAGCTGCATCAAAGCGCATTCGTCAATCAGAAGATTGATTAGTTCGCAATCAGACCGTCATCCGCAGTCCGAGTTCTTCATATGGGACTAATCCGCATGTTGAAAGCGTCACGGCATTCCAGCTATTGATTCCGACGACGTGGAGATGAAACACCGAAAAATTTAATATGTCCGAAGAATATGAAAGATTTTTGGATCCCTTTGTAGATAATTCATTAATCCTTATGAAAAGTTCAAAAGAAAATTTTCCAGACCTTATTGGTTCCCTCTCGAGGCATCGTAATGATGACTGGAGTCCTTTGTGTGAAATATTTTTTCTCTCTCCCAAAAATACAATCTAATACTCTTAAAAAAAAAATGGTGAAATTAAGCAAGGATAATGGAGCACAATATTCAGCTATTACACAATTCTGGATTCTATGAAAATTATCCGCATATTAATAAACGTACACGAGCCCGCTTCAACGGCGGGTGATTACGAGGATCTAATATATATATA
>NNCF01127774.1:0-15803 GCA_002313205.1 Laupala kohalensis | reverse complement strand
AGAATTCCGTGATCGATGACATCAAATGCTTTGGATAAGTCAAGAAAAACACCCTGAGGATTTTCTCCACGGTCTAGAGATGTGGTAACTTCGTTTAAGAAGGACAATATGGCGCTTGTAGTGGAAAAGGATTTCCTAAAACCGTGTTGATCGTCAGAGAGAATGTTATTTTTTGATAAAAAATCTAGAAGACGCTTATAGAACAATTTTTCTAGGATTTTTGAGAAAGTGGGTACTAGAGATATTGGTCGCTAATTTCCAATATTAAGTTTGTTTCCTTTCTTGTGTAAAGGTTTTACTTTAGCTCTCTTAAATATGATAGGAAACACCCCTTCCGATAAAGAACTATTAAAAATATTTATGAGTGGATTTAATATAGCATGGGACGAAAATTTAACAATAATCTCAGGTATATCATCTACGCCTGTTGAAAATTTGTTTTTTAATGAGCTGATGATTCCCGTGACTTCACTGGCGTTAGTTTCGGAAGCGAACATAGAGTTGGGTACGTGGGTGGATATAATTGGAGGACATTGATTTGGACATATTGAGTTCGTTATTTTACCAACTTCTGAGAAGTGGGAATTAAACAAATTTGCGATGTCCAGAGGATTTGTTACGATTTTGCCATCGTTTAGTAAAGAAACATTTTCTTCGCGGTTTTCAGAAGTTGACGTGTAATTTTTAGTGTAATGTAGACTCTAGCCTGAAACAAGGCAAGTTCATCCTCCCAAAGAAAGACGCGCGGACGCTCAGTCAACATTTGGAACAAAGGAGGAAGAGTGCTCTGTGAATGTGTGGAGTATGTGTGTGTGTGGCGAGAGCGCTTTCTTGCAGCTGCTATCGGCGAAGGGCATCGCCACGTTGTCTCTGCAGTGGATGTCGTTGGAAACCTCGGCAGAGATCTCGCCCACTCTCATAGAGAAAACCTAGAAGACGGAGACGGTAAACGTAGGTGCACTCGCTCACCGGGCAACCGACATTCCCTCGTCTATGGTACCCCCACCTCTTATTGAATTAATTTAATATTCTAAACATAAGGAAAACATTAAGTAAATTTTCCCCACGGAAAGTCATTCCAAAACACGAGATAATTAATGTACGCACTTTTTTTAATGAAAAAAAATCATATTTCATAATTTCAAATCAAGAATATTTTCTTCTTAGTTTAATTTATTAAGTCAAAAATATTGATAGACGCGAGAACAAAATTATTTGTTTGCATCACGTCCAATGTGTTCGAGGCTTTGAAGACAACTTAACCTCAAAAGAAAATATGTGCACAACAAATACAACATCATTATAGATGATCACGGGAGTTTGACAGACAGAAAAGTTCAATGATTGCAGAATCTCTAATGTCAAAGAAGAGAAATGTATGAAAGAATTAAAATGAGTTCCTAGTTCTTGCTGACATGTTAAATTCTTTTGCACTTAATGACTTTGGAAACAATAAGATTTACTGATAGCGTTTGGTACAAGCAATATAATAGACGGGTCATGTTAAGATTTCGTAGTAATTCTAACTAAAAGTACCAATGTGGGCCAATACATCGGGTACGCAGTATTTCGTTGTGAAGGTAAACTGAATAATAAACGTAATTGATTAGATTCGGAGCGAGAAAAATTACAATCTCATTTTCTATGAACTTAAATCGAAATCCATCGACACCTGAGCAGCGTCTCATACGAGTTAATTTCAGCGTGAAGTGGTCTTAAGCAACAACTGGGGGGAACTCTAAGAATAAATAAATAAATTTATTGTCAAAAAACAGTACAAACTGCGTATGACCACGTGGAGGAAAAAAAAACTAATTTACTCTCCGGAAGCAAGCAAGGGACCATCCCATCAATTCCGATCAAGGGCCCTAAGGCAGAGGCGGATTCAAAAAATTCAGCAAAAATTCCTAGATAAGATAAAAAGTTAGCTGCGAGTTATAATACTAATAGAATGTCAATATGTTTGTAATTTTAAGCAAAAAATTACATGTAAGTTATTATCGAACTATAGATTATTCTGAGTATAGTGCTTAAAAATTGAAATAACACTAAATTCACGATTTATTGTTACAATAAACACGCCCCTAGACAAAGCCTAGAGAACCTGTATGATAAATCCGCCTCTACCAGAAGGAAAAACGGAGAAAAACCCGGGCCAGGATGGGAATTCCGCAACAAACATACCGCAATTCAAATTTAATTCGTATTTTAAACATACTATTATCATAAATCTACAAACACTTAATTTTGTTACACATTTTTAAGGTGTTTAATCTACTCATACTGCACTAAAAAAATAGCTCAGCGTGTAATCCACGATTCAAATGTGTGTCCAATCACACTTTTTTATAAATAACATTGTAATATTTATAATAATTGTATTTTACGTTAAAGACAGAGCCTTCAGTTATCGATCATAAATGGCAGCACTGGTCACGTAAAACGTCCAAGCAAGCCGCAGTCAGCTGTGAGTGACCTCAAGTGAGGTTATATCTGGCAGCGTGTTAACATAAGCGTTGAAGTTGTTATAATACAAGGGTAAGCGCGTTATTTGGTCAGACATTTAAGGATATTTAATGCTCTCAAAGTGTAATGAAAATTAGCCCGTCCAATAGCCATTGACTCAAAGGTGAGCGCAATGACAGGTTTATCGCATAAAACCACACACACCAGTCGATGTCGCGATATTTACGCTTCGATCCCCAATGGGACGAAGGTTCAAAGAGCGTCTAGCGGTGAAATCCAACGAGCTTAATGAGGTGAAACTAGTCAACCGAATTATACAAAATAAAAGACACAAAAACAATAAAACATAATATGAAAATCAAGAACTTAAAAATTTTGGTTTCATAGCTAATTTCTGTAGTATGTGTGTTTAATTAATGAATGGTGTCTAATTAATGTTGAAAAATTTTGATTATTCACGATGAATTCTAGAAAAAAATCATAAAAAATGACACTCGAAGGTTAGTACTCCGATCAGCTAGTAAAAGAAATAAAGCAAAGCTAAAATATTACGATCCTTCCAAAGACTACAAAATAATATTTGGAATTACCCCACATCTTGGCAATAGACTAAACTGAATGACGGGAGAAAATGGAACATTTACAAAGTATTTCATTTTAAAAATAAGATACAGCGAATCGCATTGGTCATGAGGGTTCTCTTTCACATTAAACATTTTTGCCAAGCCACGCTGTCATTTTAAACCGAGCTTCCAGATGACGGCAGCAAGGCGCTGGGGATAACTTAGGAAGTTTAAACGCTTGGAGTTCATAGTGGTTTTGACATTTTGATGGCATGTCCTCCGCCATTTCAACTCGAAAACCACGAATCCACAGCAGACACGTCATTGAAGTCCGGTGCAATCGTAGTGGAAATGTGGCGAGCGGCGACAGCAAGTTGCGAAGAGAAAACTGCCGGAAAGTAACAGCTCCGTAAAATATTCTGACACTGCTGTACTTCCATGCAAGAACTTCCGCTATGACGCCACATCACCAATGCAAAAAAGTTCGTTAACATGCAGCTCCGCTCTCAAAAGAGAATAAAGATAAAAAAGGGGTATGTCATGATCGCTACCCATCGGGAACGGAAAATGTTTGGATGGTGGACACTGAATGTTGACGAGGCGGATTGGTTATTTCGTTGCAAATCTAAAATAGCATATACTCTAGCGTAAGAAAAGAGGATAGATGCAAAACGAAATTGAATCAACCGTTCTAAGGACTCTAGTACATAATTAAGCATTAATTTGACGTACGAGTGACTTAGAATTAATTATTGTGAAATATTAGCAAAAAAATTTTTTTTTCTCACGTGATTTAATTGATGTTCATTGATATAATCTCTCGTGAGCACGTGGTAGGTAAGGATGAGCTACTACATTTCGAGATATTAATTGTTTTCATGCAAACAGACGGATTATAGTTGTTCAAATTAATTTAATGTAAATATATTTGTTGTAATTTAAGTTTTTTTGTAGACGTCATGTTAAGAAGCAAGTTGTAATTGGGAACTGATTTCTATATTTGAAGAGACGAAACAGTTATTGTCTAATGTTCAGAGTTGTTTCAATTAAATTAATGTTAAATGAGAGCTTGTTTTGGGTAATTTATCTATGTGCGAGATCACATCTTGTATGGAAGCCAAAGTGGTAAAGCAGAAGCTTTAACGTTCAGAAAGGGGTATTTAACTACGATTTAATGTTAAATAAATTATGACAAATATTTTAATTAATATGACGGTTTGACTGTTCCTATTTACAAGTAAAATGTCGATGCTTTGAAACATAGCCTCGTGGGTATAAACAACCGCAATTACATAATAAAATATTACGCGAACTCTTGCTATTTTCATTTGATTTGTGTTGCACGCATCACGAGAGCTATACTAGTTCAATGAACTTCAAAGACATCTCCTCTACGAGGGCGAGGAAGCTAGGCCGCATCGATATCAATGCGACCTTGAATAAAAGGGTTTCTCCGTCAGGAATACCAGTCGTGTTACAATACTTCCTTGTACATGTTGAGTAAAAACATTGTTGGATATTCCGTCAGCATAAAGTAGTTAAATTTTGATTGATAGCTTCGTAAGAATCCTGAAGCCGTAAAAAGAAAGAGTTCAACGTGAGATTACGAAGAATTAAGACACTGATTGCGAAATATCGAGAACGGAGAGTAATATGTTATTTACTGTTTTCTTTTCAGGCAACTAGAGCCTTCCTGAATGTGAAATTATATGTTTTGACTTGAATAATTGTATCTGTTTATTTAGCAATAGGTCATTGGGAAGATATTTTTTCACATAAAACAACTCATGTGACTGCTTTTTTGAAAATAAAGTTTATTATTACTGTTCATTTTAAAGTGATAGCAGAATAATCAACAATGCGTAATAACATATCTAAAAATTAACAGTGCATAACAAAATATCGAAAAATTATCGTGATTAAATTTTATTAGTAATTTAATATTATTTTTCTGGTAACTTCATTTATTCAAATCCCTGGATCAAATATACTTGCTGGTGTAGTTTACTAATAATATCCTATTCGGATTGCAATATACGAGGTTAGTTACCGGTTACAATCCAAATGACATACCGAATCACACAAGGTTTCTACAACTACGTGCGTACGCCAACGGGATAAACATTATGATGTGATTGCGGATAAATAAAACCAGGAACACAAGTTTCAAATGTTTCACTGGTTTTGAAACCGCAAACTTCGACTCCGTGTCTTGTGATCTTATGCTGCAATGGCGACAAACTTCCACGAACGAAAAAACTCTGAATACATTTCTCACATATTTCTCTTGATAAAATAACAAAACCAATGCTTTTGCCTGTCACAAGAAAATAACATGTAACAGATTCTACAACACCAACCGGGAGTACTCGTGTTTCTAAAAATAATTATTTCGGAAATATCTGACTTGCACCCATTCACAAATTACCGTAATGTTTGTACTTTTCCAGAATCTCGGTAAGTCCGTGAGCCATATATATTTTCACCCCTTTCTCTCAGTTGTGACTAACGTCTAGGAATTTCTTAAGATACGAATACACGGATAGTGTTCCTGGTCAGTTATTTGCAGTCAGTCTCGTAGTGAAGAGTACACGGGCGTAGTGAAGAGTGAGCATTGCCATCAAGTTGTCAGATAACTGACGTACTCTGCCATCTAATTTTCACTTACCGAGTGAACACTGCCAGCACTAACACTGATGTTCAAGACAGCACTGCCAGAAGATACCAGTTATGTTTTCACTGACTACGAATCGCCAAATGAAAGCGAGATTTCGATAGTTCATTCGTGATGGGTGTTGATTACCTATGTATATTATTTATATAAAATTCCTAGCGTTGTCAATAAATAATAGCCGATAGTAGTTACACCAAACACTGTCATATAGCAGCTGTCGTGTGAATGGACAGTGCGCTGACACGATTTTTTAGAACACTGACAGAGGCACACTATCCACGTATTCGTTCCTTTAGAAATTAAAGAAAAACTTCCAAACACATTTTTGTTTGTTTCAATAAATATTTTAGCAAAAAAATTCGTGCAATATTTCATTACAAGTTTGTAATTTCCTCAACCCCAAACAGAATAGTCGCCATAGCGTATTTTGTGAGTGATCATCGAAGAAGAATGTTTTATAGTCCATTCAATATCAATAGCTTTCAACAAAACAACACCCAAGGCTAGTGCAACTGCCACAGAAACAATTTAAAGCAGCGTTGCCATTTACAAGCCATGGACAACGACAATCACATTTGACAACGCTGTTTTCGAACCGAGGTTGCCAATATAAATCGGCAGCGTCGCCGTTTCGACCGCCTGGGTACCCATTGGGTACCCCGCTCTCCTTCGCCGCCGTGTCAGGAATAAACTTACGCACTCAGAAATATAGAGAGCAGCAGCAGTATAGTGCTTTGGTAATCCAATAGAGATGCGAAACGGCTCATTCGCACCCTAGAACACTTGAAGGTCAACACGCAAGTTGTGAGAATACGAGCAGCGGGGGGGGGGGGGGCAATCGCCGCAAACGAGTTTATATCGGACCAGTCACCGACCACCGGCGCCACTACTATTAATCCAATCTATCGATATAACTCAACTTCCCCGCAGGCGATTGAGAAACCCGGAGGCGACTCCGCCTTGCCGACTGCTCCTCTTGCGCCAACACCTCGCTCGCGGGCGTCGCAGGAAATTGGCCACTGATTGGGCAATCTGTGAACGAGGGAGGGGTTGGCAGCGGCAATGGGCCGATATGGAAGGGTAGGTGGGATCGAGGGTTGATGAGGACAGGGAGATTGTAAGGCAGCGAAGTGGAGGGGAGGTAGGGAAGGGAAATGGAGAGACAGATTCAATATCACGTAATACATAATATGTTTATAGGAAGGTTACGATATCGTTCCATCAATTATATACAGTTGAATACACTGTCGAGTGGGGGAAGGTTTGATTGCAACATAGGGTTGATTTTTCAACCAAACGTGTTCCAGTTATTCTACAGACGTAGTGAAATATATGTCCAAAACGCTATATCCAGCTAGGTTTGGATTTTTTCAATGTTTTATTTTTTTTCTTGCATAGTCTATTGATACAAATGAAATAGGTCGTTTAACATCATCAGATGCATTGTCCATGACACAATAATCTATTTACAACCGTTTCCTCACTGTTTTGTCATTTCATCTCTCACTCCTTTGTCATATGTACAAATTCACACCTGTCAAGGTAAAGATGGTCCTACAGGAGCGGTTGATGTGTTGGCAACCCTGCAGGTTCCCACAGAAACCAATGTAACCTGCTTCATTGGTGAATAACCTCAGTAGCATGTGTTGCAAAATTGAAGTGCATGATCATAGACCTCACTCCTTTGTGTCGTAAATCTCTTCTTTTCCGTAGATTCACCCGTATGTTTCTTACCGTAATGTATTCGTTTTACATCTAAATTTTCAAAGTGAATACATAGTATCAGACAAAATTTCGTACTCGTAAAATGATTTCCACAATCAATTAGACTTATCTAAATGGGCTCAGGGCCGGCCCAAGGTATTTGACCACGCTAGGCGAGAAATATTTTGGCGCTCCCTGCCCCCCCCCCTCACAATTTATGTGAGGACTTGGCATCCTCATAATTATTTTCATCCCTTAATTCCCGCTGTTTCGTTTGTTTAAGCTAAACATGACATAAAACGTAGGTTTCAATCTCTTATCATAGTACTGACATTTAGTCGAAAAGCCAGTATTATGTTTTTAGTAGTTAAAGATTTTTTTTATTGCTGTGACATTTGTAATGGAGTTGCAATAAAAAACACAGACACACGGGAAAATAGTGTTTTAATGCAAAACCATATAAAATTATATCGATATGGGTGTAAACCCCTAGAAAAATTATAATTTCCTTGTTTTGGTTTTTGCAAATATTCACTAGTTCTTTCGGGTCAATCTGTCAGTCTTTCCTGACTCATTGTACTACTCAGGTATGTTTTTATTAGTTTTAATTTGGAAAAATTTCTTTCTGCACGAGCTACAGACAAAGGTAAAGTGGGTAGAATTCTAGGAGCTACACATAAGTTGCGAAATCCATTTTTCAGATTATGGTGGTAAATGTAGTTAAGCAGTTTTTGAGGGGTTAGGTCATCATCCACGTAAGGACAAATGCCACTGAGCTCAGAACACAGTACAAAAGCGTCAATATCACATTGATCCTGACCTTCCTCTTCACCCTTAAATGTTAAGGCGTTTTACAAGTTCTGGCATAACAGTTTGATCTCTGCCGAGTTTCTGTTTTTGAGATCACGTATGCTGCACAAAAATCCAAATATACCAGAGGCTTCATTTAACTGAGAAAATCTCTCCTTAACAGCATTGATAGCTGTGTCCAAAAGAGGGAAGTAAAAATGAATTTTGAAACTATCCAAGGGATCGGCTACAAACTCATCTCTTGACACATAGTCAAACATTCTCTCCTTTCTTGGAACACGGACCTTCTCTCTCTCAAAAACTGTTTCTATTCCACCTTCTTCTGCCAATTCACGAGCATCGACCAACACTCTTTTGAGTTCCAGATCACTTCTGGCATTGCTCAAATATTCTTCTGTTCTTTTGAGTTGAGTAACTGCTCTTTCGATAGTGTTCAGACATTTTTGATAAGTTCTCATTAAACAAGTGAGTCGAATCTTTTAAGGCAATGTGTTGAATCATTTATTAAGTGAATCATCTCTGGAGAACAATCTCTTTGGTCAATTTAAGTGATTTATCTTGATTGATGATAAGCTAAGGAAATTTTCCTTTCAAGCCATAGGTTGATTCAAATATTTTGCCTTATAGATAAAATAAATAAATAAAATCGATTCATCAAATCAGATTGGCAACAGCGCACTAGTTTAAAACTATATAAACCACATGGCCTCTTCTCTTCTCTACTCTACGCTACGACTACACGAGATTCAGTTCTAGTACAACGACTACTACTACTATTACTAATGAGAGGATAAGCTTCTGATCTCGCCTCTCTTATCGTGGTTCGAATTCTTTATTGTCGTCGCCAAAAGACACATATTTTCTCTTGTTGAACCCTTCACAATAGGGTTATTACCTTTGAACACATCGCATCGCTACTTTTATTCTCGTCGCCAAGCCGACATTTTCTCGCAAGATCGAGCTTACAATTGCACCTCAGAAAATACGCGTAACCAGAGATTTACTACTCATCAACTGTTTCTTTGTCAACACGTCAGCCATCCGGATCAACTCTATAACAGCTTCAACCAACTGGTTTCCAGGATCTTCTCTCCATATCACCATGTCATCTCTAGGAAATCAATATTGTATTATTATTTCTCATCATATCATAGCATGTCATTAAATCATTTTATTATTGGTAACAATTAACTTTCATCTCACTACCTCACCCATTATCACTTTGTATTTTTTCCAATCATTTTATTCTTGTGCAGGTAAGATTGAACCTGTCTGTACAGATAGAAAAGAAATCCTTTTCTTGCAATATCTTACTAGTTACGTGCCACGAAACAAGAGCGAAAACAAAATTGAACTCTGAGATGTTTTTAAATATCCCAAGTGCTTCTGCCTTGGTTTTAATACTACTGGAGATAAGAGAGGGATGTTCACATATTTCTTCCAAAGCATCACAAATACTTGGCAACTGATCTCAGAGGAATTAGTGCTTCAATTCGACTTGACCATCGTGTATCAGTCACAGGTTTAACATCAAAGACAGTACATGTCGGAGAGGAACGTCCCATCGACGCTAAAAAGAATACATAAGTTCGTTGGACCACATCAAAAAAGGTAGTTACTTGCAAGCAGCATGAAGCTGCGTCGTTGACCACAAGGTTTAAAGTACCGAGCAGCGAGGAACATAGAATGCACGCGGATTAATGTTCAAAAACCTTCATTGTACACCACTGTCCTTTCCTCTCATATTACTGTCATTGTCATAACCTTGTTCTCGAATATTCTCAACTGATAATGACATACTATTTAAATGTTCAAGAACTTTCTCCGTCATAGGTGCTCCAGTACTTTCTTGATGGGGAATAAATCCCAAAAAGTGCTCTTTCACCAACACATGACTACAATCAGATTCATTTTTTGATTAGCAGAAGAAAGTATTTGCACAAATCTGATTATCTTAGTCATCTGCTCCGTATGACTCACGTCCGTGGTACAGTCCAATATGATGGAAAAATATTTGGCTTTTTGAACTGAAGACAATATTTCCTTACGTATGGCACTACCTATTATTTGAATTAGTTCGTCCTGTACATTTTCACAAGGTAATGAGTAGGTTTCTTTTAATCTCTTCTTACTCTTCGGAGGTGCTCATTCATAACAGGATCAAACATTGCAAGATATTCAATAATTTTGAGAATGTTACCGTTATCATGAGCATTTAGCTTTTCAGTTGTACCTCGAAATGCCAAGTTCTAAGTGACAAGAGGTCTAACAAGAGCTCCAAAATGTTCTATCAATATATTTCTTCTTCCTTTATTTTCTTAACATTGAAATTGTCAAAGGTTTTCCTGAGTGATTTCCAGTTTTGAAAGTTAGTAAGATGCTCAAAACAGAATACTTTGTTGGTTAATCTCGAGTACTGTAGATATTCACGACATACCTCTTCTCCGTTTGAAAGCCTTCTCTTGTGGTGAATATCAGAGAATCTTCGATTTTTTTAATCTAACGGAAAGTAGCCTTTAACTCGTTCTGGTCCATGTTCCACCAATAATGTTCTTAAGTTTTGTTGAGTCATTATTACAGCTTCCCAAGAAGCTGGATATGCATAATCAATTGTTGCTATTCTTAACTCTTTTTGCTTTAATTTTTCCACTGTGCAGTCTTCTTGATGTAACGACCAATACTACAATATTGTCTTCTTGGGGGAGGTATGTTTCAACGATTTGTTCTGGTGCTTCTGCAGAAGAAGTTGACAGATTTTCATTGCCGGGCCTTTTTAGTGATGAACTGTCATTTTGATCAAGAAGGTATTTTTCGAAAGATCCTTTAATTTTTTTTTACATTTTCTTCCCTGGCCTTTTTTTTTCTTTTTCGGAACCAAGCGCCAGAGGGTTTCTTCTTATCAGCCATACCGGTAGCTAAAGAAAGAAGTTGCTGAACTAAGACTATAAAGAAAAAAATACAGTGGAATCCCTAATTTTGCGCCCCCTATCCCCTAAGGTAATGTAATAATAGAGTTCTCACCTAAACCTCCATCTTTATTTAGTTTAAAACTATCGTAAGAATGCAACACAGTACTAAACATACTAGGAAAACATTCATAATCAAACACAAACACTTGTAATATCACTAAAAAAAATGCAAAACACGAAATCAGACTAATTTGTTTGTTGTAAACAGTAAACTCAACTCAAGACGTCTAGCGACTGCCGTTCCAGGGTGGTGGTTGTGGCACCAATTGTGTGGTGGGCGGGCGGCGAGAGGAAAGGAGGCTATTGACCTTGAGCAGGTTACGTTCAAGGCGCTTGCGGAAGGAGGATGATTTACCGTGTGCCGGACACCGGGGAGGGGGGGGGAGGCAAATTTTTATGTTTTGACCATTTTACAAATAAACTGTCATACGGTAGCTTACTTCTATGTTTACTTTCTTGCTTGCTGTAATGAGTTTTTACTTTACGAGTGTTTAATTACGCAAAAATATACACACAAAAATGCTGCCGCGCCGCTGCCTAGTTCACCTATATGGATGAGCCGGCCCTGAATGGGCTGAATGAACAGAAACAAACACCTCGTCGGAAAGAAAAATAAGCGCCAAATAAAAAACGATATAAAAATGACCTCTAATTTAGATTTCAATTTAAAAGAACCCACTGCGATTTATCAAAGAATTCCTTCTCTTTTAGAACACACTATTATACTAAAATATTCCCAGCCACTCCGTGGCGCAGATGGTAGAGTTCTTGCTCATCACCAAGTCGTACCGGGTTCAATTCCCGGTGGGGCCAGAAAAAATGTGTAGCTTTCCACATTAATGTCCCAGTTCATAAAGCTGTGACTACTGAAAAGCGAACCCCCTTCCTCTATCCACCTCTTCCTAGTATCACTGACTCTTGCTAATACTAACTACTCTTACTAACCCTTCCACGTGGACCAAGTTGTTGGTAGACCCAACTAAGCGGCTCACCTACTAACAATAGCCAACCATCCATCTCCTACCACCTATCGCTCCAATGTAGATTAGCTTCAACAGCACTAAGCTACATGTCTACAAATTCTACGTACACATACTACAATACAAAATATCTTACTGATGTTCATGTTTTCCATATTAAATAATCTAACTGAAATAGAAAATACCAGCATCGGAACTTGTATATACTTCTCTTTTCTGCGATATGAAGTCGTTTAAACACCCTTATTTTAATGCTTACATGAAAGCAATTTACCACACTCAATAATTAGTCTCCATTTCTTCGTAATAAAACATATTTTTCTAATAAGCACTATAAATATGGACTTACAAAACCGATCAATCTATCCATTACATGTTACCTGACGTGGTTGGAATAATGGACGTCAGCAATCAATAATTTTAATAAATGAAGAAAAATACGCGAGATATTCCGAAACATTGATAACAATTTCGTGATAAAAAATTATTCTTCTAACATCACAAAATTGTTGATAATTCACAAAATTAGTAAACGTTTCTGTCTTATCGTCCTTAATTATTCAAATAATGTCCTATTGTATTCAAATAATGACAAATAAATGCTTCACAAACAATGAATCCATTTCCTAAAATACGATGAAAAATAAAAATAGGTGCAATATTAAAAACTTAAATTCAAAAAATATATAAACTCTGTCACTCACTGGTTATCTCATTACCTTTCGCTTTGTTGAAGGTGATGGACTGTCATATTCATGAATTTTAAAAGATAATTTTTCCTCCGGCGTTCACATTGCCAATTTGGGAGCACGTTACGGTAAAAAAAACCGGTTTCAACTGACAAAACAGAATACGCAAGCAACGGAAATATGGCCAAAAATAGTTTTTTGACAAGTCAATTAGACAAGTTTTTTTTTCAAATTTTTTTTGACAAGTCAAAAAAAAGGACGCATCAGAATGAAATGTTATGTTTGTGACGAGTTTGTTTTAAAAAAATTTATAGAAATGGGTTTGGTACTTCACTATTTGATGCTTGACAATCAGCTGCGTTCACAAAGTCAGAAAAGACCGTTCACCTGAAACAAAGAAATAAGGCAAAGTTAATTTGTATACAAGTATAAAAATATACAATAAAATCTAAATATAATTATTAATAAAGGACATGATTTGAGTACTGCTTATATATGTGTTTAGCATATAACTAAATGTAACGTATCTGTGCACCTATAGTGAAACAGCGAATCAGTCATTAAACTGCTGATGAAACTTAAGAAGTAATTAAATTAAATGCCATATATTAAATTAAATGGACGATATTAAATCAAGAAAGTTATCTTTTGTGTCATAAAGCCGACAATTTTCTATAATTTTTGGTGTGTTCTGTCATCAGTATATATGAAGGAAGGGCAGTGTCTTGACCACTGCATAAACGATCGGTTATTCAGAGGACATACTCAAGTTGGCGGAGAAACACAGTCATTAATTCTGCGATCAAGATGTGGAGAGAAGAGGATAAATATTTTTTCTCCAACGATATTGACTTCATGAATATTCATCACTACGAAAAATATATACAAATAAGGATATTCTTGCGTTTAGGCCACTTAAACCCCCCCCCTTTTTTTGTTACGCCATCGTTTCGTTATATTTTATATCTTCTTCAAGGCTAACAACTATAAAACATAATTATAATTGTTGATATCGTCCTATACTAATCACAACACCGATACTGCATCCTCCTCCAAAAACCTTAACCTTTCTATTACAATTCTTCACATGGATAATAATAAATAATAAATAATAAATTTANGCGTATGACCACGTGGAGGACAATAAACTAATTTACTCTCCGGAAGCAAGCAAGGGACCATCCCATCAATTCCGATCAAGGGCCCTAAGGCAGAGGCGGATTCAAAAATTTCAGCAAAAGTTCCTAGATAAGATAAAAAGTTAGTTGCGAGTTATAATACTAATAGAATGTCAATATGTTTGTAATTTTAAGCAAAAAAAATTACATGTACAAGTTATTATCGATTTATTGTTACAATAGACCCGCCCCTAGACAAAGCCTAGCGAACCTGTATGATAAATCCGCCTCTACCCGAAGGAAAACCAGAGAAAAACCCGGGCCAGGATGGGCATGTACATCCTTCCAAACAACAAGCAATACCTTGAGTTTATGGGTTTCGGAAGAGGATGCGAGCAGGATTGATGTGATTGTTATAAACTTTGTAATCATGTTTTAGAAGTGTAAGCCCTGAAGAAGAAATAAAATATACCAAAGCGTAACAAAATTAAATTTTCGCTGTATCTCGAAAACGGTGCGACGTGTAGGGATGCGATTTAGCAACCTGTAAGCAGGATTAACACAACAACAAAATGCTTCTTTGCATAGTTTCAAAATTGTGAATTTTAAGAAACAGGAAGTGGAGCGCGGTGTGTAGATGAAGTCGGAATGAGCTGTCCAAAAATAGGTTTCTATTCTCAATGCGTTCAAAGTCAAATCTCACGGTTGGTTTCAATACATCAAATTGTTCGTGAGTTGTTGGGGGAACAAAATACTTAACATACATACACACGACATTGGACATCACCATCAAAATTTGAAAATAGACTATACTGGAACCAATTCCCAAAGATTCGAAGAGATCTCAAAAAAATGTTTTCGAATGATTGCAATTCTTTCCTTGCATTCTCTGTGCAATTGGAAAGTAAAATTGTGTTATACTTGGCTTAAACGTAAGAATATCGATACTTGTGTAATATCAAGGCAGAAAAATATATAAGCAAACATATATGCCCCCCCCCCAAAAAAAAACATTTACATTTATTTCTGCATTTGTGATGTTTAGAACATTCTGCTTGTCTAAAACAAAAACAAAATAGACATGAAAAACAAATTGAGAGCGATATAAAATTTCGCCTTTTGGGGTTTTGATGAATTTCCAGAGATACAAACTTGTTTGCAGACCTGCACTGACGCGCAGTGTAACTACCTCTTTCCGTCGTACGCCACAGAGAGCAGCACATTCGGTCCGTCAGTCAAGCGCAAGGAGCTCCGCGTTAACGATGACGGATCACGGAGCCCGCGATTCCCAAGCCAATTGCACGCTGGCATGTGTCGACCGCTCACTCGCATGCACTCGAATTTATGGACAGAGGTCAGATAATAGTGCACCAACGCACATGCGAATCCCGATGTCAAGGATGGCTGACCAACTGTAACCTCTTTGTAATGGGGGTATTATGTTACCTTATATCCATGGTATTGTGAATATCATTCCGTTTTGACGGTTTATCGCAGATGAAAATTTCGTACAAAACAATTTCAGTTATGTAGTGACTTAATGATGACCAAACCATCCATACCATTCACTGCAATATATTTATTTTGCTAATTACCCGGCGTTGCCGGGGGGTTTTCTTAGACGTATCTTCTTGAGGAAAAAATGAACAAAAAAAACCCTATCTAAATGGTAATATCAAAATAATTTTACTTACTGCTTTTTTTAAATACATGCAGCATCCTAATTTTTCAAATTCATAATAAAACAAATTTAATACATAACTTAATTGTATACACTACACCATCTCGTGGGAGCCGCGACGGTGGAATTTTCGCTTCTGAGGCACGACG
>NNCF01127773.1:131466-144927 GCA_002313205.1 Laupala kohalensis | reverse complement strand
CGTCGCAGATGCGTGGGAAAAGATGTCCCGAAATAATAAAGAATGACTGTTAAAGGTTCGAGAACCTTCTAAATTTACTGTGTTGCTATTCTCGAAAAAGCGTTAAATTCAAAATTATGGAAAAGTCGGTTGAACTAGAGGGAACCGTCGAAGTGGGAAACTTTCATGGAGAGGAACGTTCCGATTGGTTAGAAACGTGTACTCGTCGTCCTAAGGTCAACCAATCGTGATAACTACGAATGGAGGGAGAATTTGTTGTTATTTGTGAAAAATAGTCACATGGGTTTTGAAAACGGTGTCACGTGACTTAACTCCGGGCGGACCGAGTGGGACATGAGGTGATAAATTACGACGCCGAGAGGCTCCAGGAGGATTCGGATTCTGATTTTTGAGAGATGTCGCGACTCATTCGCGATTCATTCGTTTTTCATTCATTCAGATATTTTCAGTCGGGGATTCTAAGTTTCAGTGCGAATTCGTTCGTGATTCAAAGACTCTTTTCTGAGATAGATTCTGAGAGTCAGTCCGAGATTATGTTTTGATTTTCAATCGTAAAGTTTCGGATAAATAGGTGTTGATCACTAATTTAATTGCAGTTATGCAGTACTTGCGCTGTCTCGAGTTTAATGATGTTTGTTTCGAGAACAAGTGGGCGAACCGACTCCTCCCGTTGTTGTAACGAGTAGCGATCGCCGATATTAGGGAATTGCATTACAATACGGTGAATAAACTCTCGTTTGTGGATGAACAAGACGGTGACGGTGGAGCGGAACGTCCATACGAGGAGTCCATGGCTGGTTCTACTACGTCCTTCAAAGCAGACGTTGGCGAGGGTGACTGATGATCTGAAAGGACACACTCCATCAATCTGAGACTGAACCACGGCATTCTCACCTTCTCAGAGGCTTAGACTGTTCTTGTCATGAAATCATTAAGGTAAACTGTGGAAACTGGGGCTCCCAGTAGTTAAAGCAATTAAGTGGCAGCGATCGTAACAAGTGCTTCGAACAAGAACTAAAATGGCCTAAGCTCAAGACTCTTGTATTTGTGTTGTAACAAAGGCCTTAAGAACAATGAGCAATTATGATGTCTTCCTTTATTTTTAATTCAATCAATAATTTTTTGTTTGTTTGACTTGAATGTTAATTAACATTCTCATGTTTTCAGAGAAATAGTCATGTTAGTTTTATGTGTGTTTCCGTGTGAATTTTGGGGGTGCGTTTTTTATGTGGGTGGATGATGAATGTTAGAGTATAAGTAATTTTAAGTCAAATTTTTATTTTTTTCATTAGCGTTTTCTAATTAATAAGGAACCTTGTATATGGGGCTAGCTTATGTTCGCACCCAACGTTAAAGTGTAAATTTCCCTGAGAGAAGAGTAGTTAGCCGGCAAAAAGGACCAATTAAACCAATTATAATTTTTATCTGGTGTTTTATTGAAATTAGTATTTCCTAGTAGTGGTGCCCTTGTTGGTTTAGTTGTTACTATATATATATATATATATATATATATAGTGTGTGTGTGTATGTATGGAAATGTGATTAAAGTTAAGTGAATTCAGAAACACACATCTATTGTACGACAAATTTGTATGAAACTGATAACAAATAACTATGTTTTCAATCTCATTCCTGCCCAACAAAAATGCAGGGTAAATATAAACAAAATTATGGGACCTAGAAATTTTCTAGAAGACAATACAAATGAATTTTTCTTTAATAGTTAGAATAATACTGACAATAATAAATAAAAATAAAATACATTTCAATAATTTACACATTGAAACGCAATACAGCAACTTCGTATTTCAATCTTCTGGATAACTCATATTTCCATGTAGATATTTTTGATGAGATTATATGCCTCAAAAACTGGGTTCAAAAGCGCGGAATTTTTGCATTTTGTCCATAGCGACACAGACTTCTAGTTTTGACATATTTTAGTTTACTTTGACTCCCACAGCAGTGCTCACATCACTTCATTTACCCCTTTACTACAATTACCCTGCCTGACCGTATATCATTTATCCTTGCTGAAAATTGGTTTTTTAATGAGCGGGCGATTCTCGTAATTTCACTACCGTGAATTTCAGAAGTGAATATACAATGTCACACTTCCGTGTATTTAGTCAATGGACACTCATTTTGAGGTACTCAGTTTGTCATTTTTCCCATCCCTAGAAATAAGAGTTAAACTAACTTGCGATGTTCATTGGTGTTGATATATTATACCATCGTCTAATAGGGAAATGTTTTTCACCTTAATTTTCTGAAGGGAGGGATTTTTTTTACAATACTCCACATGATTTTTGTTCCGTTATTCGATTTTAGTATCCACCAGTCATTTTCCATAACCGTAGTTTAATGTAATTTTTATATTTTTGGTAATAAATATGAAATTTGGGTGGTTATAGAGTTTTGAACGATAATATAAACGGTGTTTGTCTTTGGAATAAATTCTTATCCCTTGGTAAAGCCGGCTATTGTATTTCTTTGATTTAATTAACTTGCGTTTTATGGAAAAACTAAAGTTATAATATTTTAATAATATACAAAAATGTGTTTTTAAGAATTTGTCGTTGGTGTTTTGACTTCGAGTCTGTATGATATATTGTCCCTTAATATTGCATTGTTCAGGGACAGTTATAAATAACATGTCTTGTGAACAAAATTCATTTTTAGGAAATGATATAGCCATTTCGCCGAAATTAGGAAATGGTATAACCTATCACCAAAAATATAATTCTTTATCAATATTTTCATTGTTTTTATATCAGATAAAAGTGATAAATTCACTTACTTTTGGGTGATGTAATTAGAGACACGCATTTGGTATGGAAATGAGAAGACAAAGCTGATACCAGGTCAGGCGGAATTCCGATCACCATCTGAGGAAATATTGTTACCGAAAATAACACCACTGCTCGCATAGTTTGTCTTGTTAGTTTAGTTCCGGCTTAAAATACGCCAATCCGTACTTAGAGAATATCGCTGGAGGTGATTTTCCAGATCTACGATCGTCTGTGATCAACAGAAAGAGGAGTATGAGTTATAATTAAGTTTTGACGAAACATGATTACAAAAAGAAGTAATATTTTACTAGATAGTAAACTTTCTTTGAGTAACTCGCAAAATAAATTAGAAATTAATTTCTCCAGAGCGTACAAATAGAATATATTATATAATACGTATAATATATGAAAGAGGTAAGTGGTTTGCTTCATGGAAAGGAACCTTTCAGCTGTGTAAAACGGTAACAAAATGCGAACTTGGAAGTACACTTGAAATCCCTTTAGGAACCTGCTCTATATGAATTAAACGATATATTTTTGTGGTGACCTCGTTTTGTCACCTGTCACAACGTTGACATCTTAATATTATGTTTCGTATTACTTGCATCGTGTTTCACCGTGTGCTAACAAAAATGAACAGTGCTTCTTACAAACTAATTGCGCTTACCACAAAGGAACATTTTCCCCTGCATTTAGAGATAGGAACATTGCGCTGTAGAGATCCTCTACAAGGTGTTGAATTGATACTTGTCACTTAGCAAAACAGTCATTTTGAATACCATGCAAATGTAATTGTATGTTCCTAAATTCATTGCTACTCCATATCACTTCATCGCGACACTTAATCACAAAGTGTTATCAAGACAAAATCGTGTTTGATCTTAAAATAATTACAGCCGTTCATCAGCACGTTGTTGATCATACTTATCGATTCCTTACATGTACTTCCTCGACTCGAGCCATTAAAATACATTAGATACTCGTACAATGCAGTGAAAGTAAGGAGTACTTCATCTCACGAAAGTTGTTGGAATGCAAAGAATGGAACTTATAATCTAATACACTCAATAACCACCTTCGTATTTACTAAATTATGAAATGAAAAATATTTGACTATTTCTGGACAGTGTGAAAGGAGTAAATGGAAGTAACTAGATACATGAAGAAATATTCGAACATTGATACAAAAACAGGCGGAAAATTAGGAAGACACGTAGGCGTGAGAATGACCTAATGAGTAACAAATGATATGTTGTTTCCTTCTGTTGAAGCTAACGATTTTCTTTTTTTATTAGCCTTGTTGTACTGACGAGAATGAATCAATAAACCGATATTGAGCCATTCATAAGAACAATATATTCTCGTTTATATGGAACAATAATATGCATTAAATTTTTTTTGAATTGTTGATATTGAGCAACAATTCGGATTGTGTTCACTAATTTTGTCCACCAGTATGTAAACATTATGTTGCTTTGTAGATTATCAAATCATATAATAGCACACCTTCGAGATCTCATTTTTCAGTCTCCGAATGGTAACTACAAACTAAATTCAAAAATGAGGAGGAGATAACTAAAACAAAATGAAAATTAATTTGAAGTAGCTCTTATAATATTATATAATGAACAATGATTACTAACAAATATTCTTAACCATATTCGATACACATTACTTATTGTCCTCATAACGACACAATAAAACATTAAAGCTCGAAATGTTTGCTGGCTATCTCCTCCTAAAAGGTTAATCGTCTTTTCACGTCGTTTTCGCGGANGACTCGCGTACAAAAAAAAAAAAAAGGAAAGAAAGAAAAAAAAAGCCTTCTTCAGTTTCAAAAACGTAAATACCACGTTATCAGACCTGGTTCTCTTTCACTTTCTCCCTTCCAATAGGCAGGATATTTCTGTCGAAGATAAATTTCACATTGGTCAGTTATCGGTATGATAAAGAAACACCATTTTTAATTAATTGTAAAAAGATATGTTTATGGATACTTGTGAACAGTGTACACAAACACTATCCATCCAAAAAACATTATAAGCAATAAAAGATTTTGTCGTTCCGTCATTATTTCTATATTACTTAAATAATACATTATTTAAATAATACTTCTGAAGTATTTAAATAATGACAGAATGACAAAATCTTGTATTGCTTCTAATGAACAGCAATTTGTCAACATCAGACCAATTCCTCCAATTAACATTAGTTTAACAACACTTACAGTACACAATAATTCGGATTTAACCCAAAGAATATTTGAACAAAATCCCAAAATTCGCGCGTGTAAAGCATTTTAGTTAGTGTGAAATAAATTTGTGGTATCTGTTAAGCAAATTTCACCTCAGACGGACAACAGTTCATCAGACATCAGTTGCATGAGTTCCTTCCTAGTTCATTCCTCATGCACATTGTAGAGGTTAAATGAAATTTTCTGACTCCCCTTGTAAAATGTTCACGAATAATATTTTAATGGATCATCACTGTAAGTTTTCATTCATTAAACACGCAAAATACGGGTCAATTACATAGACAGAAGTGTACCACGTTATATTTCCGTAGAGGTACATCAGTTAAAATCTATGGTCACTCTGAAAAAGTGAAAAACGTTGTTCAAACTTCATGAACTAAATTATGTGAGTTTAAGACAAAAATACGAAGCACGCAGTCTTATTCATACTCGTCAATGCTGTGAGGAGTGATAATTTTTTACTGGATGAGAAAGAAGGGTTTAATGTACGACTCACTGTCGTTTTTATGTACTAAACTATAAAAGAGAGATGACAGTATCCGGAGAAAGAAGTTTTTAATGGTGTAAATGAATAAGGAAATTTTGCAAAGCAAGAAGATGAAGATGGTATGAAGAGATAATATACAAATGCGCAATATAAGAACAATAAGTGAAATAATTTTGATTAAATATTCATTACTCTCCCAATTCCGAAAGAACAGCAATTTAGATTTGTTTTAAGATATCTTTTGAAATTCAGGAAAATTGTTCATTGCTCCGCTATCGTCACATGTATCTCAATTCGTTGTCTCTTCATGACCAAACATTAACAGTTCACTTTTCTAGAATTGAATGAATAATTAAACTCTTCTTTCCTTTCCCTGTTAAAGGAAAATTACAGCGATAACAAGCTATAATAGGTTCGTAAAAACACTACATCATATTTGCTATTCATTATCAATATGTCTCTATTATAATTCTGATAAGTCTAACAATGTTATATTTGAGTTATAATGAGGAAACAAAGTAAATATTGCTCCAGAAATAAAATTACACACTTCTTTATAAAATAAAAAAAAAAGAAATTAAAAAGTATTAAAAATTAGGCCTTATGCCTATTTGGATTATTGTGGATTTTNTAAAAATTAGGCCTTATGCCTATTTGGATTATTGTGGATTTTTTAACACCGAAAATTATTTTTAGAAAGGTAAGAATTTATTAATTATTTAAGGAAGGGTTTATTAATTAATAAATTCTCTTATTATTTTTTGGTCATGGAATACTGAGTCACGCGCACGGAATAGAAATGCACAGAATTTTTGTTTACTGTACTTTTGTGTTAGTATGTGTTCCCAAGTGTTTATTTGCGTATTTAATCAAGTACTCTCACAAAAACTAGTAAGTGAAGGTTGATTACGCCTGAAGTGAAGCAACCCATAAGGCGTCTGCTCTCTCTCTCTCCATGGCGTTCTGCGTTACAACAAGGATGGACCATCCCTTATCCATTAGCACAGTACACTTATCCCAACTGTGTCATCTTCAAAGATCGAAGTCACTTTCTGTTCGTGTAGGTTCGTGTAGGTTCGAACACCCAGGACGCATAGCGGCGCGTTCTTTAAGCGTGTACTACGCACACAACGTGGGCGGGCAAGGCGGGCGTAATCGGTCACATGACAAGGTGGCGCTATAGAAAGCCGCGCGAGCGAATTTGCTCTGCGAAAATTCGTACTTTAAAATTATTCTCTCTAAACTGCACTCATACGGCATTCGTGAATTGGCACATCAATGACTAACTTCCTACTTAAAAGATAGGCATAAGCAAGTTGAAATTTCCCATGTTGAAAATAAAGTGTGTCAATACTACCTTTCAGAAACAAAACTACTTACTTGTGGAGTTCCTCAAGGTTCAATTTTAGGCCCTATCCCCTTTTTATTGTATGTAAATGATATGTCATCACCACGTCCGATTGCAAAATGGTTACCTTTTCTGATGACACAAATCTACTATGTAAATATGTCAATGCGCAAAAAGTTTTATCTGACCTCTCGTCTTGGTTTCGTTCAAATCGTCTTATCGTTAATACTGATAAAACAGTATCCATGTCATTTCGCAATACTGTAACGAAATCTGTTCCTCCTACATCCCTTTCACTAAACGGAACCCAAATAAAAACAGTCAAGATAACAACATTTTAGTGATTCATATACAGGACAACCTAAATGGAATTGCCATATTGATAATTTGAATTCCAAACTAAGCAAAATACGGTATGTATTCCGAATTTTAGACAACATTGTTAGACAACACGTGTCTCGCTGCGTGTACTTTGCAAATCTATATTCTCAATTACGGTACGGCATTATCTTCTGTGGTCAATCCACTCAGAGCATTCAAATTTTTAGAATTCAAAAGAGATTAGTTCGGATTGTATGTAAATCTCACCTCCGAAATTCATGTAAACCGTTATATAGAGAATTAAATATTCTCCCTCTCCCTTGCATATACATTTATGAAGTAGTCGTAATAGTCGTAGAACTATTAAAATCCCTTCCCTGCTTTAGAAGAAATAACCTAATTCTCGAACACAACACTCCTAATAAGGCTAATATTCATCGTCCTGGCGTGTCAACAACTCTTTGCCAAAAAGGTTTTTATCATTCAGAAATAATTTTGTATAATTCCCTTCCCAAAAATCTAAAAGATATAAATAAATTTAATGTTTCAATCCGCGGTGTAAAGTTTGTTAATGTGTTATTGTTTCTATAATGTGAAAGAATTTACAAATTTTAATAAAAGAAGTTAATGAGAGTTTCAATTTCCTAATAAATATTGTTTCCCACATGACTTCGGATTATGTAAGTGATATTAATATCTCTTATACTTTATCACGCCATTGTTATAGTACTCTAGATACTGATTAAATTCCTTTTTTATGCATGTTGATTTTGCTCCTTTTTGTTTCTTCATAGTTTATTTCTAATTGTACGTTACCTTGGCACGGTTGTGTACATTATCTCTGTAGATCTGGCCCGGGTTTTCTTCCGGGTAATGGCGGATTTTCCTCGGGCGGGAATGTCATTAATACTTTTGTTTCATTAATCTCGAATTTTTACTGCACTAATATCTACAATCTATTTTGAATAATAAATGGATAACAGTAGGTATTTATTAAATAATTTATTTTGTAAATACTAAATCCGCTTCTGTTCATGGGCCCTTGATTGGAATTGATGGGATGGTCCCTTGCTTGTTTCCGGAGAGTAACTTAGTTTATTGGCCCCTGCCCCCACGTGGTCATATGCAGTTTGCAACTGCTTTTTTGACAAAGTTTGTGAAGACAGCGAAGGAGTGAGTGGGGGGATGAATTGTTTTAGGAGAGAGATGTTTTTGAAGAATTGCATCACCCGTTTCCAGTTTTAAGGATAGACGGAGGAGCATATTATGCGATACTTCTACTAAATGCCTACAAGAACATTTGATTTTGTCCTAGAAAAAGAGAAAAGGTGTTTGGAAAAATAAACTAACAAGAGGAAATATATCGGTCCGGAGGAGAGGCTATTGTTACTCTTTGTACGCAGTAGAAAGTTAATAAAACTATTAGCTACCACTTTGTAGTTATAGAATGAACTTGTAATGAAGTTTATAGCGCTTTTCAACAAAATCATTTCGCAATTAATTACTATCACTTAATAACTAATCAATCTGCGAAAAATTGGTTTATATTAAATGTTTTTAAACTAGTGATTGATTGCACGCGTTTATTATGTAAACGTGTCAAAATGTAGAGAAACTGTGACTTAGTGAAAAGTGACATAGTGAAGACAATAAGTAAACTACAACTTTATTTTAAAAAATGATTTATTAACAATCTAATAGAAAATTTATTGTAAAATATGTTACTTTAAAAAATACTACAGCAATCTTCAGCAAGTTCTTCATTAATAAGCAGTTCGCCATCCACGACTCAGCTATCCGCCCGCGTCCGAACGCCTCAAGAAAACAAACTCGACTGTTCCAAGCTTACCCGCTCCGAGCCGCGTCCTGTGTGTACGCACACTTGCACCGAGGAAATACTTGTTTACTTCCCCACTGGTTAACGTGCGAGTTTCTCATCTGTTATCAGACCTTGAAACCAGACCATGGAAACCTTGAAGTGTGAAGTAGTAACTACTAGGATGAATAGTGGTTAGTTTCTTCTCCAGAACATATAAAGAACACACGAACTCTTTATGTGATGTGTGGTTCATTCTACGTTAGTAGTGGTAATAAATGAAAATTAAAGATTATATTTATATTAATTTTCTAAATGAAAATTCTTATTCTACGAAGATGGCATCGCCATATAAACTGGAGGAATTCTAAATTATTCCTTTGACGCGCGATATTCTCTGAAAAAATAAAATTCTAAATAGTTAATTTTCCAGATTTAATTAAACTTTAAATTAATAAACAACTTTGAATGAAAATTGAATTATGATTTCCTCTTGCTTGGTCTGCTCAATAGGAAAACAAAATAAAATATATAATTTGTTGTAAATAAATGAGAGATACAGATAAGGATTTTATAGAGGTCAAAAAAAATTAATGACATTAAATTCAATCCTTTAATAGATTGCCGACTAAGTTCTGAACCATTTCGTCTAATGTTTTGTCATTCAAACCCAGAACTGAAGATGTTTTCTACTCTATTAATTGACAATAAAAACAAATGGAAAAAGGCATATTGATGGATATTTTTGTGTTTGATTGAACCATGAACTTGGAGCTGTTTTATCCTGATTCGATAGAATTTCTTAGGGGACAGATATAAAATAATTTCCTTGTTTTTACTTCTAGTATGAGGGAAATTGTGATTTTAATCATCAAGTGATTACGAAATATATCAGTGTTGTATCGTTAATTGATTGTCTTTGATATATTTGCACATTGAATGGAATATTAAATAGACAAGCAGAGTGTGAGTGACGTAAAATTTATATCTAAAGAATATTTACATCTATAACTAAGTATTCATATCATTACTAACGTAATGAGTTGAGACGTAAACCTCGCGCACGCCATGGAGATAAACCTTCGTTGGTATGTGCTNCGAAACAAATGGTAAAATATTGGAATAATTGTATTTACGACGACGAAACTTGAGCAGTGCAACAATAGAGTACGTTATTTTTAATTTAATAATGATGTAATAGTATATGCATCATTATGCATAAAATTGAAGTTGATAAATGGCGTACTTTGTAAAATTGTTACCAGATTAATAATTGTCATTAGTTATAATTTTTATTGTTACTAATAATACCAGATTAATAACATTAATAATATCAGATTAATAACATTAATAATATCAGATTAATAATTTTAATAAATAATTGTTGTTGTTATTATTAATACTAGATTGTTAATTATTTATTTGATGCATTTTATTTAAAAGTAATGTTTATAAAATTTGTAATGTTTATAAAACCATTTTATACAAAAATGCTCCCCGGTTAGCCCGCCCCCTTGATTACGAATTAGATCCGCCACTTTAAGGAAGCGTCTTTCTGTCGCGTTTGCGTCAGTCCAGGTCACATATCCGAGTGCCAAATGCTCACAGCCATCTACACAGACCTTGGCCGTCACCTCAATTACCTCGGTAACGAAGCAACGCAGGTCAAGGGATGTTGCTCAAGCATTTGCATACGGAACCATGGACAGAAATCACGGGTCCCAGGACAAATCGTTCCGTCCCCCACCCTTCATCCACGCACATCACTGCCTCCTCCACAACTAAACTAAACACTTTAACGTTTGTATTAATGCACGCATACCCGCAATGAAAAAGTATTTAGTAGTATCAATCAATTTATTGTCAAAAAAGCAGTACAAACTGCGTATGACCACGACTAAACTAATTTATAGTACCATAGCCTTCTTTACTACTGTCGTAAAGAAGGTTATGGTAGTACTGATCGAAAACTTTGACGGAACTTGGATTTCCTTTGTTTGGGAGCGGGAGGGTAAAATTCTAAACCAGAAATCAGACAAGGTGTCAGGAATTAAGTCTTTCTAACATATAATGTCAACTTTCAACAATTTAGTAACATGTTGCGGAACATGATATACCCGATAACTGTGTAAAATGTAACGAAAATAGTAACCCGAATATCAGGCACATACGAGTATAAGAAGACAACATAGGAGGGAAGTGGGAACCCCATGTTCAAGAGTTTAGCAGGTTCTCTTGTCATCCCGTGAGGATTTTCTTTGAAATAAATACAATTGTACTCGGAAATAAAACATTCCAAAATACATTTAGTCTTTGAAATTCATAAAAATCGTTGGAGTCATTATCNTATACCTGTCTCTTATACACATCTAGATGTGTATAAGAGACAGTATATATATATATAGGCCACGCCGGGCCCCTTTTTTTTTGCTGAGCCCAGGGGCTACAGCACCGGTTGCCCATCCCTCTCCCAACGAGGTGACAAACACATTGTTGAAAACGCACGGAAATTCAGAATTCAGAAATTCAGAATTCAGAGGAGATGTACTAACGAAACAGAGAGATAATTCAGAGAAAGAAAAATATACTTTACTTACAAGATTTAAAGGAACTGAAAAATGTGATACATCACTCTCATCAATTGAGCATACGCATACGCCAAGGGACTAATCCAATTTCTGAAGACAATCCTCTCTCGAGCACAGCCAGAAGGTCATCGAGCTCTTCGCAATCCACAGTGAAGAGATTCTCCACGAAGAAGCCACGTAACCTCTTTGACCAACGTACAGCCAAGACCAGGCTTCCGCGCAGATCCAGGATTCAGCAGATCAATCACCCATTCATCATCCTACGCTGCCTCGTACTATCGCTCACCGCAAACAATCACGAGCTCACATCTTCAAATGCACAGTTCGCTCCTCAGAATTCAAAAAATGAAGGATGTATTCCGTGATTATGGAATTCTTCAGCTTCCTCAGCCACGTAGCGCTCCAGGACGTCTTCTTGGATTGTTAGTCCTGGAGTGCGACAGGTGGAAGCACCGCGCCCACGCCGAAGGAACTCCGGATCGGCAAGGCCCTGTTCCCCGATGTGCTTGTAAAACATAGATCGTGATACGTTGAGCACATCAAGGATCATCTTCTCAGAGAGGGCCCTGCGACGCCGCTTGTTGCTGCAGATTGTCTTGAGAGCGGCGTCGTTCTCCGCAGTCCATTGGCCCAGCGATCTTATCACGACCGGGACCACTTCGGCCTGAAGGTATCCCAGAAGTGCGCGCGGAGTATTTCATATTTTTTCAATTTCTCCGCGCGCACCCAGTCTAGGACCCCGCAACGAGGCGAGGGGGACGGAGACTTCAAATATTAGAACGTTGTTCCCCTTGCCGACCACCATGTCACGCTTCAGTTGTCCGCGCGAGACTCCCCCAGCACATGATGACCAGAACTTAGCTCTGCGCCTTTGAGGGCTGCGACAATCTTACGGCGCAGCATCCACTGGGTCCCGTGAGTCAGGCAGTTGCACATGTGCCAGGGTTTCCCGCACTGGCGCCCCCGTTGCATCGCAGCACCCACTGCGGCAAGCCTTGTCATACACTTTGTTGCGGAGCCCTCGCAGCAGGTTTACTCGCGCGCAATGCGGCTGTTGAAACTTCGGTGGTAGTGGCAGCACTTGAGCTCTACATAAGGTTTCACACTCTACCTGCTACTTAAAAATGGATGAACGCCCTAAAGATGGTAAAACAACTTACGGCATTTTACCTGGGATTCAATTGTAAACCTTGATTTTAGTCTCGGTCCATATTTTGATCCACGATTGCTGCTATGTACCGATATAGTAGTAACCTTTGGAAACGCATTGTAGAATGATGGGAAACACGTCTTCTTTAACTGTCAACAATGATAACACACTGCCAGCGGTGGATCCAAGATAAATTTGATCTGAGATTCCTCCACGCAAAACTATATTTTTGCTTTAAATTTGTACTTTTTAAATAATTTATAACAATTTCAAAAACTATTTTCTTGAAAAATTCTGTTGTCTTATGGCTCATATTAATTTAGTTTTACGTGCATTTAACTTTGGCACGGTTGTGTACATTCAATCTGTAGCTCCATCCTGGCCGGGGTTTCACGCCGGTTTTCCTTCGGGTAAGAGGTGGATTTCTTATACAGATTCTCTAGGCTTTGTCTATGGGCATGTTTATTGTAATAATAAATCGTGAATTTAGTGTTATTTCAATTCTTAAACACTATACTCAGAATAATCTATAGTTCGATAATAATTTGTACATGTAAATTTTTGCGTTCAATTACAAAGATATTGACATTCTTTAGTATTATAACTACCAGCTAACTTTATATCTTATCTAGGAATTTTTGAATCCGCCTGTGCCTTAGGGCCCTTGATCGGAATTGATGGGATGGTCCCTTGCTTGCTTCCGGA
>NNCF01127773.1:97011-131248 GCA_002313205.1 Laupala kohalensis | reverse complement strand
TATTTGTAACAGTTTTTAATTGTGTTCCGTTTAAAGAAAGACAAACCTGGGGTAAATATTTTGTATTACTATTGTGAAATGACATAGACACTGTTTTGTCAGTGTTTACAATGAGACAATTAGCATGGAACCAAGTCGAAAGGTTAGGCAAAACTTTTTGAGCATTGGTGTGCTTACACAGTAAATTAGTGTCATCAGCAAAAAGNAGTAAATTAGTGTCATCAGCAACAAAAAGAATCATTTTGCAATCTGATGTGGATGATATGTCGTTCACATACAATAAAAAGAGTATAGGGCCGAGAATTGAACCTTGGGATACTCCTCAAGTAAGTGGCTTTGTTTCTGAATGACAACGCTGAAGTATTTTATTTTTAGTATAGGATATTTCGACCTGTTGATATCTATCTTTTAAATGAGAAATTAGCCATTGATGTGGAAGTCCAGGAATGCCTAAAGAATGCAATTTGGAAAGGAGAATTTCGTGATCGATGACATCGAATGCTTTGGATAAGTCAAGAAAAACACCCTGAGGATTTTCTCCACGGTCAAGAGATGTGGTAACATCGTTTAAGAAGGAAAATATGGCGCTTGTAGTAGAAAAGGATTTCCTAAAACCGTGTTGATCGTCAGAGAGAATGTTATTTTTTGATAAAAAATCTAGAAGACGCTTAAAGAACAATTTTTGTAGGATTTTTGAGAAAGTGGGTAGTAGAGATATTGGTCGGTAATTTCCAATATTAAGTTTGTTTCCTTTCTTGTGTAAAGGTTTCACTTTAGCTCTCTTAAATATTTTAGGAAACACCCCTTCCGATAAAGAATACACCTATGTTTAAAAAAGGAAGTATGTTCTTGGATTCCTTCTAAACTTGACGTGTTGATTCCATATATTTGATTGCTTCTCTTAATTATACCTACAATCTAGATGGAAGCAAAAACCTGACTCACTCTTAAGCTAAATAGACTGAAGTCTAGGGGGTCAATTTTGGAGGGCACAAGTTTTGTATGTCGTATGGATAATATTTTATTTACTGATGGCAAAAAAAAAAACAGTTATAATAACAATGCCAATGAACTTGGTACATGCAGAATAAATTTCCACTCTTGTCCCTACACATATTAGTAGTTCTGACAATTATAATTGTAATATCAGACACATTATATTAGGGTTTGTCCAAACAATACATTTCCCAATTGGGCAATTTTTGACCCCCACTCTCTCCTCCATAATATGTCAGAAAGATGAAAACCCCCACCTCCACACGACAGTGATAATATCAAATTTATCAAGTTTCCCACTGGTTTTGATAAAAAAATGAAGAAGCAATATTTTTGTAATTAGTTGAAATATTTGTTGTTTTAACATAAATTTTTTATCTAATTTAAAAAACATTGCAATATTTTCATTAATGTGTTTAAACATTTTTTATTTTTTAAAAATATTAATATATTTGATTATTGTAATTTTTATGATCTTGAATGTCTGTATAATAATATGAAACGCCATAAACGTACAAATCTTCATGACCCCATCTCCTGCCTCTTATTTATAGTACATCAATGTAACTCTCAATGGGAACCCCCTCCCTCTTATCCCAGAGTGAACGTATTTTATAGATGACCCCCAATTGGTGGATTTCTTGGAGTTTGAATAACTGATGTGAATTCTTGGTAATGATAAAAATGCATTATCAAAGCAGTAGTTGAAAACTTTGTAGGAATACATTAAGTACAATAAATTAACTTACTCCCTGGAAACAAGGGTCCACCCCATTAGTATCGATCAATGTGCCCAAAGGGAAACCAAGAAAAAGCTGGGCTGGGATTGGCCTATGTAGAGAATGCATTCAATGATGTCATTATCGAGTAGATTAAAAAATATAACTATGAAATAAATAATGTGCATGCATTAAAGTAATTTTGTATTTTAAACAATTATTATAAAAAGGTTCTGTAACAATAATGTGTTAAAGTATGCAAGGAATGCAGAAACTTATGAATTCAAATTATTTAACTAAATATTAACATGAATTGTTCATGAGGTTTATTATGGGGTACATGAAACTTATTTTAAGCTCTGGTACTAAAACCAATAAATTCCTTGATATAAAAGGAATCATACAATTTTCTTGTGATATTTCTTGACCATCTTGGGTAAATGAAAATACAAATTATAACTTCAAAGAAATTTTGTTTGTTAGAATATTGTTAATCAGAAATAACAGCCATATTGCCTGTTCTTCAGGAAAATTAATGGAAATTTTTTCGCTGTTCAATACTGGACTGTATCCTTATTTAACTCTTTTTATTATTTCATTATCTCAAATTTATAGTTTTACATAAAGGACAACCAATATTTTACATTTGGAAAGTGAATGTGATTATTTCCTTAACAAAATAAACAATTAAACATAACTGTTCTCAAATTAAAATTTAGGGAATCCATAAATTCTTGATTAAAATACAAGGATTCTTATAATATAACACTGTTTAAACACTTTCCTGAAAACAGAATAATTAAATAATTTAAAAAGATAATATAGTTTATTTTTGAAGTATAAAAATAAAGTATCATTGCCAATATATTTTTTATGCTATTTCTAATGGATTAGGGTATATGTTGATAAGAACCCTAGTTTTTTTAACAAAGCTATTTATTTAAAGAAACACTCAAGAAATATTTGTGTTTTAATGTTTCAAGTTAACTTTAAATATTGTATTACAATCATTAAACAAAATAAAAATGAGAAAAAAAGAAGAATAGAAAGTTATATAATGCATTGAAACACACATTTCAAATGTAGGAATATTTTAAAATTTTGCTATCATAAACACAATGTATCGAAAGATATGCAAACCCAACAGAAGTTTTTTTTTCTCTTCCATGTTCAATGATAAAAGTAAAAAAATTATAATGTTATTAAAATGAAAAGGTGTCATCATGTATCGAGTTAGCATCATACTTCATTTCTATAAAGTGTATATCAAAGATATGAACATTTAGAGTTCTAACACACACACTAGTCACAGTACATGTGAGTACACCTTTATTTGAAAACTAAAAAGCTCTACATAATACATTTTTTCAAGATATAATAAATAAAATACTTCAATGAATTTAAATCTATTTTATGATAATATAAGATATAAAAAATATGAATACTTTGGTTTGTATCTCTATATCACATTTGCTGCCATAAATTGAAGTAAATAATATTAGAATATTTGGCTGCGAATTGACAATCAAGCAATACTTCTCCTATACAATCCTAATGAATTTCTTTTTATAATAAATTTTAGACAATGCTTTTCCTCAACAGGAGCAGCATCTTCAATACTACTATAAAAATGTTATGATGAGACATTCAACACATTTTATTGATGTATATCAATTCCTATAGATACATTACATGGCTATGGCAAATATACTTTTGATACACTTGGCCATTGCACAAACCACAGAAATAACTTGGAAGCCAAAATATTCTTCTTCTCCTGAAATATTCAATTAGGAAGCATTTGTGAATAGAAAGTCTTTGAAGTAAAAAATAGAAAATGCTATTATTTCATTTCCACAATAGTACCAGGGAAATATCTGGCAATGAAATTATCATTGAACAAATCGGGCAGTGAGTAGAAGTATAATACATGTAAGTAGAATATTTCTTCATCATGTTTTTAAATAAAAGTGTCAAGTCACTCAGCAGATCATCATGGACAACATGATAATAGACACCATAAAACAGCTATAGCAAGAACCAGCACTCTTTGATTTGTGAACACCGTTGTTGATTCATTACAAAGTTTCCAGTTACACTTGTACACCTCCTCTTCATTAATGCCAGTGTTTCTTTTATCATACGAGTATTCACCATCACTTTTTGTGTAGCAATTACGATAAAACATTTCCATTGCACCTGAAATAGAAGGAATTTGTATATCACATTTCATCAAATAATTATTTTTTGAAATAACACAAATTACACAGAGAACAGCGACAGAAAACAGAAATGTTCAATGAGCCTGTGCCTCTGTGATTTTTTAATTGGAATTGGTGGTAGAGCCCCTCGCTTGCTACCAGAGAGTAAATAAGTTTATTTTCCCCCACATAGTCATACAGAATTTGAAACTTAAAAAAAAAAAAAATTATTTATTTCAATAGCACTGAGTTGCATGAAAATCTGGTAATTTGAATCAATGTAGACCTAAAACTAATTTTCAAATTCAGTAACAAAAAGTGATCCACTGCTTTCGACTTTTAATAATTTGTTTTTGAAGTTAAGATATTCAATCTTGACAATCACCTCACAAATCATGCAAAATAACACCAACTTTCAATATTATCAAGGTAAAATACTATGAAGTATACTACTTTACAGTATCAAAGATTACATATACCATATTTATACAATAATATAATCTAGTGCAAAAATTATTATAGAGCAAAATAAAGCTAATCATTATGTAAGGGAGGGAGCAGGATCACTTCTGGGATCAAGACGCCACAAAAAGTGAAAAATGTGTTTGGTATGTTGGACTAATATTTGCATTGAGTATTAAAAAATATATTCTAACAGAATCGTAAATTGCATTAGCATTATATTATTTTCCACCAAAATTTCCAAATTATTCCAACCTTCAAATCCATTGGAGATCTAAGCTAAAAAATAATAATAAATCTTGGATCCACTGGTCCCAACTGATAAGCTCTCTCACTGACTCAGTCACTGATTCATCAACAAAGGGAAAAATCTAGGTAATATGGGAAATTTGAGAGGATGTTGCTTCCAAATAGTAGTCACTCATTAAGAGAGGAATATTCATAGTTGCAATTTTAAAGGGGTAAATTTCGATGAAATGTTATATTCTGAATTTTTACAATACTTTACAATCACAGTGAGATATTATCTTGATTTTTGTTTGTCACTATTGATAATTCAATTTTTTTTAAAACAATTTCTAGGTTCGACAATTATTCAACATTTTTCATTTAAATGGATGAAGAAAAAAAAGATGTTTTTAGGAATTTGTTATCCCTGCCAACAGCCCCTGTGAGTATGCTCGCACTACTCTTTTGTATATCCCTGCATATTAATGATCCTCCAACCATTCCTTTAAATATGAAAGAGATTTAGCTACTTTTTTTACAATGCAAGTCAAAAGGGCCAAAGTCTCTAGAAGCAAAATATATTAATTTAATATTTGTAGAAAGACTCTAATGTGATGTAATAGTACTATATTTTATGTTTGTAGTGTATTTTGGTGTATATGAGTAGTAGACAATATATGTTGCAGAAAGGTATTAACAGGGATTTTAAAAATCACAAAAATTACGAAATTCACAAGAGCAATTCAGCTAGTTTAGTATATCATAATCAGCTTTAATTTCTTAATGAAATATTATAATTGTAGATAAATTTGCATAGAGAGGAAGGGATTGTAAAGAATATACATACCATTTCCATCTCTCATTGAAACCACTTCACAACCTCTTTCACAATCGTGCACCATTGTATATTCTGGAATGAAATTGTTCTTGGTGCATGTGTCACTTCTATTATCATGAGGACTCCAGCTACAAATGTAGCACTTAACAGCGTCACTTTCTAGGATAAGAAACAAGAAACATTGAGTAAATTATATTGCTTTGTACAAACAAAAGCTATTTATGGCATAAAAGCAATTTCTATACAAAGAAATATTTTTCACCTTTAATTAGGAGAGTAAGCATAACAGCTACCAGAATAAATGCTCCACCAAAGGTTGAATAAGCCATCATGTGTTGTATCTGGAAATAAATCACATAGTATAAGATTAGAAATTTGTATTAAATATTATATTTTTCTAAATTTCTCATTAGATTCCTATATTGTTAAAAAATAAAATTTAAGATAAAATAAATAAATATATAGATTATAGTTTTAACTGCTATTTTGGAAATAAAATACTAAAATATCATTTTGACAAAAATGATTAAAGTTATTGTTATTACAAACGTACTTAAAAAATTTGAATGAATTTGAATAATCATTTTATGCTCCAGAGTTAAATTTGTACACGTACGAATATATTAAGATAATTCATATGAAAGAAAATGTTTGTGAGACAATATGAATTAAGAAACCACCCAGTTTTTTATCTTTCACAAAGATTGTCTGGGACACTACTTGGTAGTCGATTTGCACTAATCAGTAGTTGGTTTCATTTTGAGAAATCATTTACAATCCCGAGCTTGACATTAAAAATTGTTATGTAATTAGAGGTATATCATCATATGTTCAGTGTTGGAAATACATCTACATGAGATATATGGCACACAAAATACATCTACATGAGATTATGGTCGTTCTGAAATGAATAAATGGGGGACCTTCTTCGAAGACGATATTTGAGTTTCTATATGTCAAGATTAACAACATTTTTCTAGAAAAATGACTACATTTAATATAGCATGTTCCACAGACACAGAAGAAAAAAAATTGAAAATTACCAAGAAAGAACACATGAATGTAGTCTAAGATTGATGGATTGATGCAAGTACCTTAAACTGAGATCAAAATTATTATTAACAATATACCCCTTAATCAATGAGAGGGAAGAAAGTGAGGAAACTAACTTCACAAACATCAGGAGAAAATATTAAGTTACTTGCTCCATGTAATTTTAAAACTTTTTTTATATTTTTGATAGATAAAACTAACTTACATTTTTACAATTTATTTTGTTTTATTTGGTGGTATTGATATTTATAGAAAATTAAGAATTTTCTGTTAATTAATAATTGGGCTTTTTAAACACACTACATATTAAATACCATTACTATGTATTGTACTCATGGACATGCTTCCTGTTGGTAATTCTTCACATTAACATTTCACAATCCTTAGCTATAACAATTATATCCTTGGACCAGCTCTAGACAGGGGAAATGTCTTCATGTATTGCCATTCAGCTTTGTGCATTATAAATTGGTATATTGTATCAATATTGCTTGACATTTTATCACACCTGACAAATATCTTATATATATTTTCAGCTGGCAAGTCTCCAATCAAAAACATATAAGTAACAGAGTTAAATAGCTAATATACAAATAACTAAAACAATTCTTTTACTACCAGTTTTTAATTTTACGAAAATAGATGTTAAATTTCAATTATAAATTTGTTTATTAGGGTAATTTTATTAAGTTTAGAAAATGGGAAATTCCGCTTTCAAATATAAAAGTGAAAGTTTAACATTTTTAGTGAAGAAATGTGTAACTGTTCTAATTTTTAATACAAGCAAAATAAGTTAGTTTACACCACATTTTTCAAATATTGATTCTGTTATTGATGTTTTAGCATACTGTTTACTCAAAATTGAGTGAACTTTGAGCACCTTGTTTAGTTGAGTTGTGATTGGGTCATTCAATGTGAAATTGAACAAAATTGGATCTTCATGTCTCAGAATATGATAGTTATTTTGTGTATTATTACTATTGGTTTATACAAAAAATGCAACATTTTAGATTTTTTTTCTGACCGTTCATTTTTCAGTTACTAATCTCCAAAACTTGGATATTTGCACCACTTCTGACATGTTTTGAAATCTTTAAATGTCTGTCTTCAAAACTATTTCACATAGTGAGATGAAATTTGTAACATTCTCAAGATTTTTATAATCTTTAATACAATGTACAATTTTATTATATTAATAATATTTAACAGTATTACAGTATTTTTTTAATACATCAAAATAGAGATTTTTTATCTTTTTGAAAAGAAAAAAATTGTATTTACAGACATTTTGGAAACATGTATACCAAATTTGAAGATGGGATGAGAATTGAATCATACTGAGATAAATAAAAATATTTACCACTGCATGTTTCATTGACTAATTTGGAACTGGAGTCATTTGTTGAATTTGGTGAGGGTTCACCGCTTTTCTCATTGAAGTCTTCAGTCATAATAAATAAATGTATGAATAAATGACACACTTTAAAACACCCACCTTTACCAGAAAATTCTCTTTGAAATCTTAATTTCAATACTTGATTAAATATGACGGGAGGAGAAGGGATATTTATAAAAAGTACATTTAGAAATAATACATAGCAATTTGGCCAGAGAGTAGTTAAACAGCACAAATTCATGCATAGAGCAATAATCAATAACAATATGGAAGGAAATGGTTTATCCAAGTATGTATTTCTTGTATCCCAATTTAGATATCTAACCAAAAACAGAACAATACTACTTTAAGACACCTGTAATTAAAACAGAACAGTATTTTTTATGAATGAAAAAGTTGCTCTCTCGAGATAACATGAATTTGACAAATGGAATATTACACAAGACTATAAGAAAATTTATGCATAGGTCTTTTTTTAATATTAAGTTAATACATTAATGGACAAACTGAGTAATACAGTCTGCTGTAAATGACTGACATTCCCAGAAATGGATTAAGGATTCTCATTCTCATATAATTTAGTTCCTTTGAATTTGGTCTGATCTCACATTTTGCTCTCTACTTGAAATATCTAGTATGATGAGAAAATTCAATACCCTTCTGGATGGTTTTGGGGATGATATGTTGATATGTAGCATTTTAACATGAATTAATAACTTATGACAAGTTAAATGCCCAGATCACATGTATATTAAACAGAGGATACAAAATATTGCATATAATTAATTTATTTTGATCCTTCAACGAAATGGTCCGCCACGCGCACCGGGTGGGTCAGACGGGCCCGGTTGTGGTGAAGGATCGACAAGACAGATCTCAAGTAGGGCAGCTGAAAGCGCGCATCGCTACAGGAAATGGCAACGAGTGGGCGGGTATTATTTGTGTTTGTGAGAGGAGGAGGAGGAGGAGGCGGCAGCACAGCGCACTCCGCGGTGGCGACTGTCCGCGTCGCTCGTCTTTCCGCTGGATCCTACATAGCATTTAAATCGCCGCCTACCCTGCGCCTAACGAGACGCAAGTGGTGTCCCGCATCGCACCCTCTCATCTGCCGGCTTCTTCGACGCGTGCTTCCCATCCCATTGCGTGGTTCTCCTCCTCCTCCTCCTCCTCCTCCGCTGCATCCTGTTCAGAAGAGGTCTTTGATGCTGCACGAAGGTTTAGATATAGCACGAATTTCTTGCTTCCTCGAAAACTACCGACCACTTCAAAAACATTTTTCTTTATCTAAATACGATATCGATTGAATTTTGTTCAGTCCTATTCCACTCCAGATGTTGTCAATACATGGAGAGGAAAACAAGGGAACGAAGTAGACACCGATGCTTCAAAGTCAAATTAAAAATAGAATTAGAAGATGTAAGTGAAAACTANAGACACCGATGCTTCAAAGTCAAATTAAAAATAGAATTAGAAGATGTAAGTGAAAACTAACATAATTTGTTGATACATTTTTTTTTTTTCAATTTCATCCCATTTCACATACAATACAACTTAATGAAACATCTCAATCCACCAACGACGTATAGACATTTGATCTTTATAGCACCTTGTATGTTTGGCTTTCGCAAAACAAGGTTCTTATCCTTTACCATCTTATCTGAGTTTGTTGATACATGGTAAATACGACGTTAAATACGATTTGTGGTAAATTCGCTTCGCATTCTGTCTATTAAAAATGGCGTTGTTTGTTTACGCGTGGCCAGTTTTACATAAAGGATGAAAGTTGTATATTGTTAAATTCATTTTTCCGGAACATTGATGCCAGTGAGTTACACCTTTGACTGGAGAAATAAATATATTCCCTAAAACTAGCAGGTTGGTTGATGAAAGTTCATTCCATGCGCGATTTTATTTAAGCACATAAGTAACAAGTTCTTGACTGAAGCGATTCAAAACTTTGTATGTAAGGGAAATAAACATTTAAAAATTTTGAATTCATCTCATATTCATAACAAATAGACCAACACATTTCTCGTAACTTAGGAACTCATGTTTTATGCAAAGTGACCGCTCTCCTTAATTTTACTCCACGAAGTAAATAGTGAAGTATTAGCAGAGTCCATTTAAAACACGTAATGACAAAAATATACGGAATTTTTCAAATGTAAAGGCCATGTAAAATCCACTCGGTTGACAAAAGACAAATTGGTGCTGCAATTACACTCCGTTGTAAGGCATAGGGCAAATTTGGGGTAGTAATACAATTTGTAATCTCAAAATCTTATGAATGAAATCGAGAAGCAGTTTCCAAGTTTCACTATTATACGAGTATAATGTGATGCATTACGTAAACGATCGCTTTGCACTTCGCTCGAATAATAGGAAAAAACACTAAACAAAAATTTGAACTCTTACTATTAGCCCGCTCTCAGTAAGAAAAGTGAACGGCAAGGCTTGGACACAGGGTATGAGCGAGTGTAAATTTGATCTCTGAAGAACTAAGTAAGTCATGTGTCAACACGCAAATGTAGAATTGTGTTAGTTCGGTGTGGAAAAGAACAATATATGGAAGCTCGTTAAATTCTTCGCTTCTGTCATTATATTTCTTATAAGTCACATTCAACCCCCTGTAAGAATTTTCCTTAAAAAATGTAAATAATATTACCGTACTAACTGCGTTTAACTCTGAGAATGTTTGTTCGACCATATTTCGATCTCCCTACCAATTTCGAGTAGAAAAATGACCAGAATATTCTTCTATTTCCCTGCCTTGAAAATTGTTAGAGTAGAAAAAATCTGAGCCTTGAAATGATTAAATTTTCGAATCGAAATCCATATTAATAGGCTTGGTGTACGGTTGACTATCACGCACTCAATAGTGACTCATCCAGACACTTCTCACGTTATAATTACATTTTGAAAAATTCAGTGCCGTAAATTCAGTCGATATTATAATTTTGCAATATTAAGATAAATGTCGTTATTTTCAGCACATGTGATGTAATTGATATAAATAGATACAGGAAAAAGCGGGCCGAGAATATATATCGTCAGTTCCAAAGTTTATTCCTGAGCTGATTCTGTTTTTACAAGCGCGAATCGTAAAAAAAAAATACATACTTCGGCAATTATTTACCAACCCGTCACAGTCCAATGAAATTAATTGGTATACATTTTTATGAACATTTCGCTTGACAAGCTTTTTGAAAACAAATAATGCAACATAAAATATTAAATCATTTTCAGCGATAAAGATAGTAAGTACGTTTATCTTTATAAGGATACACTAATGTGAAATATGTCTGGAGGTGTTAGCATTTGACATTGCATTACTTTAATAAAAACCTTAATTTATCTTATTCGTTTTAGAACATCGGTTAAATAAAAGCTTGTTTTTAAAAAAGGGTTTCTATTTATTATTTTATTACTGATTCTTCAGTATATGCTCCGTTCAAGGAAGCGTGAAGGGCACAGTTTAGAACCTCTTAGTCATATTAAGCTTAATCTGACTAAACCCAATACCCAGCTGAAAGGTGACAGGAACTTTACACGTCGAAGAGCATGAAATGAGGCACCTCGTAAAGGGGAGATGACGTACAGACAGGCATTGCTTCACTTGATTCACGTGTCGTAAAAACAAATGAGAGGAAGTCAATTTACCGTGAGGATACAATAAACTACATGAAGTTCGAGTTGATAATGTCCTAACTACCATTCTATTGAAGGTGAATTTTTATCTTCTATCTTCTGTGTCTATAATAATTTGAAAAATAATTTCATTTTAAATTAACCGCAAGGTATGGAAAAATAAAAGTTTTATTTTTATTTTTACATTTTACAAATAAAATATCTTCTGGCTATTAAATGTCGTATTTCCTTTTTTATACTTCACACATCTCTTGCTCTCTTGTATGCGATTTATAGCGCTGTAAAAGTCAGGTCGTAGCAAGAGAACAACCGAATTAGAACAGTCAACTATCAGTCACACACATCCGCCGAGACCATCAAAACGCACGATTTAGCGCAAGAGTTACAACCTACATTCATTGTTGTGCTTACAGTCTATAACTTTCAACTACAAATTTATAGTACATAAAAAAATCACTGTGTAAGCTATGATGAGGGTAACGCGTTAACCGTTCGAGATGTTTATCTCCAGTCACGCCTGCCCATGGTTTATGATGTTATTTATGTTCACCTTCCGTGCAAGAGCATGGCCTTCGGAAGGAAGTTTAGATCAAATAAATAATTCGCAAAGTATGGTTGAACTAATAGAGTAACTAAAACTCACAATTACTCTTATATACACACCCATATATATTTCATCATGCCCCTGTACCTTAACACAAAGTCATTACCAGGGTTATATATAAACCTGTTTCTTTTTTCCCTTGAAAAGTGCTCTTTGAGATATGCGAGTAATATGAAATTGGTGCATCGTGTGACTGCTACGCACAGCCAGTGAATTATTGAAATGCTCTTCGACCCTAATTTATGAGCCTTTCAAAACACGACTTGTGACACTGAATTTGCAGTAATTTATTCATATGACATTAACATTACTTACGAACGACCCACGGAAATTTGATACTCAAGGTAGTTTCTCATAATGAAAGATTATTAAGAGTTACATTGGAAAGATTTTGTCACTATATTGCATCGCACTGTTGACTTTTCGAATTATAAGGGTTCAGATTAACAGTACGTGAAATCTAAATTTCGAATTATCCACAAAAGATCTAGGATAATATTATTCTTGTAACAAGCTTGCTCAAATATCCGTATATGTAAAAATTTAGCGTGCTGTACAGTATTTTTCCAAAATTAGTCAGAGGAAAGGTCTGAACTGCAGTATTGTCGTTTTTTCGAGAAACTCTTCCACTATATTGAAAAAATATCTCACTACATCATAATAAAGTTCAGGTGTAGTGTTTTTATGAGAAATTCTTGGTACTTTCACTGTATCTAAGCGCAGTTCTCTCAGTTCCAACTCGCACGTTGTTTTGGTACCAGTATTGACCTACAATGTTCTGTTAATTTGGAATAACTTAATCTCACAATTTTTTAACTGAACAGTATACGGCAGTAATGTTTAGAAATTCCACTAGGCAGAAGAGTATAGGTTAGGTACAACCTTGTGAGAGATGAGTACCAGTTAGAAGCAACATTTTGCGATCTGAAGTGGAAGATGCAGAAGCGGATTTAAAAGATTGGCGCCCCTAAGCAGTAGTAAATATAGCACCCTTTCAGAGCGAATTGTATAAACATGTTTTAAATAATTATAAATTATTTATAGAATGTATAAACAAAGTAATAATTATATATTTCTGTTTATTTATTATTATTTATTATAAGGTACAAATTAGTATAAACATTATATCTATCTAAAAACCTATAATAAACCTACCTAAAACAATAATAATAATAAATTTATTGTCAAAAAACAGTACAGACTGCGTATGACCACGTGGAGGACAATAAACTAATTTACTCTCCGGAAGCAAGCAAGGGACCATCCCATCAATTCCGATCAAGGGCCCTAAGGCAGAGGCGGATTCAAAAATTTCAGCAAAAGTTCCTAGATAAGATAAAAAGTTAGCTGCGAGTTATAATACATATATTATGTCAATATGTTTGTAATTTAACGCAAATATGTTTGTAAATTTACATGTAAAAGTTATTATCAAACTATAGATTATTCTGAGTATAGTGTTTAAAAATCATGAGCTGAAAAAACACTAAATTCACGATTTATTGTTACAATAAACACGCACCTAGACAAAACCTAGAGAACCTGTATAAGAAATCCGCCTCTACCCGAAGGAAAAACTGAGAAAAACCCGGGCCAGGCTGGGATATAACTTAATATGTAAATATAACTTAATATGTTATGATGGGACATAACTTAATTTGTAAATATAATAAATATAACTTAATAATTAAACATAACTTAATTAACTCTTATACTTTGCAGGGAATATTTGCTGCTCCAACCAAAATCTTGAAGATATTATTTTAGATAACATTTAAAAAAAGCAACACGAATATATCAGAGGGACATTCAAAGCCGCTGAAATGCAAGATAAAATGAAAGAGAATCGTATGCGCTGGCATGGGCACGTAATGCGCCGAAACGAAGACCATATGATCAGACAGGTGACGAAGGTAAAAAGATACAGAGGACGCGCACCGACCACCTGGATGCGAACCGTTTATAAAGATATGTTGACGTTGGGTCTGACGCAGAATCGCAAAGAGTGTCGAAAAAAGTATCAAGAGGGCAGACCTCAAATAGGGAAAAAGGCCAGGGGATTGATTAATAAAAAAAGCAACATATTTAATAAATAAACATTTTTTTCAAATGTTATAATTTTTCCATCACTATCCTTTGGCGCCCCCAAAATCTTGCATCCCCAGGCACTAGCCAAATTGCCTTTGTCTAAATCCACCTATGGGAATATCATATCGTTCACAAACACCAAAAGAAGGATAGGATCTGAAATTAAACGGAGAATTCAAGTAAATGGGTTTTGTTTCAAAGAGACATAGCTAAAGTACGCGATTTTTAAGATAAAAGTTACAACTCATTGATACCCATCTTTCAAGGAAATTATCCATTGATAGGATATCCATAACATGAAGTTTCGTTGCAAAAATTTCGTGATCAATGTCATCGAATTCGTTAGATAGTCAAGAAAAATTCCTTCTGATAAAAAACTATTGAAAAGTGAATTAGTAGTAGATGTATTATACCGTGGGAGTAAGATTTAACTATAAGTTGGGGTACATTCCAAAGCATTCCACTTTCTCTAACAAACAAATGAAGTTCTCTGAATACAGTTTTGGATATATTTTAACAACTTTTATTCATTTGCTTACTTTTCGGAACTAACATTGGGTGAAAAAGAATTTTTAATGAATCGAAAATTACTATAATTAGTCAAACGATTTTTTGGGGTAGAACGATATGTTTAAACAGTTTACGTAATCTTTTCTTATTAGTGACGTTTTTATGGTTTCAATTGTCCTATCATATGTATACTTCACTTCAAAATATGGTGGGTTCAAATATATTGTTCAAAATAAAATTAATTTTTAATATTTTAGTGGATATATGAATATAAAATGTGGGGACAATAATTTAAATCAGCTCCAGCACTTTTCCGAATTCTCAATTGCGAATGAAATCAATAAAGCAGAATTATAATAATTAATCAATGAGTTCCCACAAATAACCCCGAATAGTCCCATTAATCAAGATTTAATTGTATACAACTTCCGCAAATTAAATATGATGCATGTGTTATCCTTGCTCAATAACTCGTAAATTTTGCGAACCATCACGATGATTCAGCCAAGATTATTTCAACGCTGCTATTTCAACGTCAACAAGGTTCAGTTTGATAGTGTCAGAGTTCTGCAGTTCACCTTTTCACCAGTCATTTTATTTAGTTTATTGTCCTCCTCGTGGTCATACGCAGTTTGTACTGCTTTTATGACAATACATTTATTTATTATTTATTTATTACTATCCATCACTTGGCATTCCTTTGCCACAAGAACCCTTATATTCAGCACTGAAGATGGCCGCTACGCGGGCGAAAAAGCTGTCTGATGAAATAAGTAATACATCTAACACCTCTTTGAACACATTGTAACGAAGTTGTGTCAAGTAAGACAAAGTCTCGGAAGGCTGCAAATTTTGGTTGTGTGTAAATTCGTAGCGGCTTGTCTGCTATCATATATTCACCTGTCGCTTTAATGGATTTAAGTGAAACTAGCGGAAGTCGCCCAGCGTCACCGGTCGGGTGTCCCTTATCAGCTGTTTCACAAATTTGCACAAAGTTTGAAAGATAGAATAACAGCAGATAAAATAAAATTATTTGTTGACATCTCTCCAGAGACTGCACTCCAACATTATGAAAGAAAATTGGAGAACGTACGAAGATTATGTCTCCTAAGACTAAGTTGATGTTATAAAACAGTTCTGCCAGAAATGGAAATCATAAATGGTATAAAGTCTATGCCCATAGATTTATACAACTAAAAGATGAAGTTTCGACTTTTTAAACTAAGAGGTAAAATTTGGCTTAACAATTTTGAAATGTCAGAGATGGGTGGCAAGGGAAGGAAAACACTTAACAATAGAACAGACTCATGGTTGGCGGACTAGATGAGATACCAACATAAATGGGAGAGCACGTTACGGACACACAAGATATAAAATTTAGAGAAAGGAACAAAAAATAGCTCACTACAAACACAGCATTCATTACCGGACATGGAAATTTTCAAAATTATCTTGTTAAAACAGGTTAAATGTTTTTCTCCAGTTTTCCTTCGGGTAGAGGAGGATTTTTTATAGACTTGCTAGGCTCTTGCCTAGGGGCGGCACCTATTGAAATAATTATTCGCGAATCTAGAGTTATTTAATAGTTACGATTTATGGACAGAACTTTCCGTATAACCTATAGTTTGATAATAATACGTACTTGTGAAATGACTTTTTTCTATTTCATTAAATATAAATTTGTTGGTATTATGTTAATACTATAACACGTGACGAACTATTTTTATAGTTAGGAGTGTGATGAAATGTGAAATCCGCCTGTCTTAGGGCTCTTGATCGGAATTGAAGGGATGGTCCCTTTCTTGCTTCCGGAGAGTAAATTAGTTTATTGTCCTCCTAGTGGTCATACGCAGTTTATAAGTGCTTTTTTGTCAATAAAGTTATTGTTTATTATATTATATGAGATAACCTGGAAGTAACATTGTAACAGACCGGGTACTTATGATCCAAGATCTAAATGAATGGGGAAAAAAACGTCCTACCCTCCTCCTTTGACGACATCCATACTCTGTGAGCTACTGCAATTACCCGCAAATGTGTGTATTCATTAAATTTGTGTATGAAAAATTCATACTCCCAGAAGCGAAATGAATAATAAATGTTTTCAGGCAGTAATCACTTTTCTTCTTAAAAATAAAAAAATTATAACAATTATCAAAATCCTCCAAAGTGATTTAACAGTAATGTACTTTATTTTGAAATGAATTTTCGATAGGGAGGGAAGTAAACACGATATCAGTGGGGAATCAAGAAAACAATATTTGTACTAAAATCACATCTACGTGAGCAATGCCGGGATATTCAGTTAGAATGAGATAAATGTAATACTTTGGTTGATTGAATTTTGGTTGTAATAAAATCAAACAAACAGTAGTTTCCGATTTATATGGATAGCATGTCTGCTAAGTATATTTAGTAAATTGCAATTACGACTAGATCAGGGCTCATCTAGACCTCGTATCTTTTGTATTTACGAGGAGGACTTCGTAACTACTTTCCAGACAGAAAGATCAGATCACGCAGATATCCAGATCAGTTCACATTTCTTATTAAAACCATACCGAACAACTTGCTACTCTACGATAAATTCATCGTTCTACGTTCAAAATTATTACAGTTTGAGGATAACTATATTACTCTTTCTCGTGTCAGAGAAAAATAGGAGTTCAATCCTCCACGAACCTGGGAGAATCATTGACATTATTTTCATTACATTTTATTGATTGACAAAGGGAATGTTTTGACGTAACGTATCCATTGTAATTCACACAACAGAGATCAAAAGAAAAAGCCAGTAATCCTGATGTGTGCTTTTCTAAATATCTGGATGCTAATAACCCGGAATTCCTTTTGATCAAAATTTCGTTTTTCATTTTGAGTTCTTGAGAAGTTCACTGAGTTTACAAAATTTGTTGTAAACTTTTGCTGAACAACGTCTCAACCCTGTTTGGGGCCTTCGTGAGGTATATCACACAACGAAAAGAAATTAGTGTATTCAGAATACATAACCAATATTGATTAACGTGTTCAGAAAAGAAGTCACCATATATATTGTGCGGAGTTCCACCAAGTTCGTATGACATTTCACGATAATCGTTTCAGTATAATATTTTATCTGGATATGGGCGTAAATTCAGCTTAACTCTTAAGCGTTTATATAACTTTCGACACAGTTTATGATTCATTTTAGAGCAATTTAGAATCAATTTTCATAAATTTGGAATCGTACTTCTGGTTTACTCAGAAGCGGATAAACACAACATTGGCGAATTATCATATTCTCACAAGCACAGAACGCTGTCGAAAAACTGGGTCGTTGCATTCTTTACAAAGTAACCGAATCCCACAAGTAGTTCCTTTGAACTCGCTATGATATATTTCTCGGTTTGTGATGAAACAAAGAACAAAATTCTATGAAGATTGTCGCTTAAGACGAAAAGTCAATTGACACTTATGTACAAAAGTCAAGTGACATAATTATTAATGGTGAATTGAAGGTTTTGTTGTAAATTTATGATTGCAAATTCATCTTCTAAATGAAGTAGTGGTTGCTTAAGATAATTTTGGTAGTTTGAGATAAGAATACAACTCAGGACAAGTTTGGAGGAAAGTATTCGAATTAGGCGCAAAGAAACAAGGGTGAGAGGCTGGACGAAAATATAGAGGAAATATTGGTGGCGAAAAAAAAACGTGGAAAAAAAATCACAGCATTAGATGTCACCACAGATCTCAAAACACGAGAGTTTCTTCTTAGGTAAGCTTTAGGCGTGGTAAAACAGTTTCCTCTTTTCACAAAAATAGGGTCATGGCTTTTTCTCATCTCTTCTGAAGTTGATAAGATTTCAGTAGACGAGATATTTGAGGTCACAAACTCATCGGAAGCTGAAAATCAATTTTGCAGCTTAAGACAGAATTTTGAAGTTGATGTACCCAACTATCTTTAAAATACTGAGTTATTCAGTATCACTCGCAAAACTCTTATAGAGTAATTAACCTGTTCTTCAAGTTGACTCATATAGAAACTTCCAGTAAAAATGTTTCTTAAACTCTAATAACGCGAGACAATAATGGATATGATCTCGCAATCGTGGGTTTGCCATCCCGTGGAAGAGAATACAGTTAACATTTTAGAACTTTTACATATTTAATACTCCAATTCAAAATTCACACTGCATTATGTACAATGCTTGAACTGGAATGCTTACATCATCCCTGAATACATAGCTACACAAATCAATTTACAGAGTTTTCCAGTAGGTATTAGCAAAATGAAACTTCTTTTTACGTCCCTGCTTGACGAAGTATGCTAGTGACCATAAAAATGGCGTAAAAATCAGAGTTTAAATGTGATTTTCATCGTTTCAAAAGAGATTCCATCTAAGTACTGTTCAAATTACGAGGCTCGTCGTGCTCTCCCAGGTACGCCCGCATTAAATACACTGACACCAACTACGCGAGGACAAGTCACGTAAGAGACAAGATTACAGTAACACTTTTGCCAGGACATTCATAAAACTTACCACAATGGTGTTAGGTGATAATAACCTCGAATTGTTTGACAATATCATGAGAATCATTTTACTTAAACATAGTTGGACATATGGGGACACCCTGGACTTATAGGGACACTCATAAGTCCAGGATTTTCATTATTCTGACGGCATATCACAAATAATGACTGAAGTATCACGTTTCTACATTGTTGTTGATATAATTAAACATATATGCTTCTGCTCTGAATTTCACGAATAACAAAAGAGACAATTTCCTTAACAATGCACTGAGGCTTTGAAAAGGATACGTGCATTATTTATTTTTAACTTGAATTTGGAATTAAGAATAGATTCCATAGTTTACCCTTTGTGATCGTTACCAGGCTTCTCGAAGACGGCATCCAACCCGGACAAAAGAATGGAGATGCGCGAGTTAGAAGTTCATGAGTATTTTTTTCTCACTGTCTGGAAAGTAATGAATACCTGACACTTCTTTGTTTCAGTATCGAAAATTTCTATCAATGTTGTCTACTTATTTTTGTGAGTTTTCAAAGATGTAATGTTAGATAGTAAATAAAACAAGCTTATATGATACTGAAATCCACTTGATGCCCTCTCCTGATAAATTGTCTTGTGTCCCAGAATGCGATAGCGAAATGGCGGTTCTCAATTGGATACTTATGTAGAAAGGTGCAAAATACCAAGTGTCAAAATTTGAGAAGTTGCAATGTTGCTCTAGAATGGTGCAAAAAAAACCAGTGAATTAAATATCTAGAGGGCAAAGTCCACAAAAGACAAAGTTCCCATGACTGTCACAAAATGAAATCACAGTACTCGCCTCCGGCCAATTTCATATGAGAGGTGCAATGTGCCATTCATTTGATTTGCACTCAATGGAAGTTAAATGCAGGAATAACGACAAAAGAAAACTAATAATATAGAGCAATTACTATGGTGCACAAAACAAGAATCCCAATCTTTCTTGTGACTGATTTTTCTCTGATAGAAAGCAGAGGAAGGCAGTAAAGGCATTTGTGAAGTCAGATTAATCGTATGAAGTACTCGCAAACACGTTCTGTGTCTTTCTGGCTATTCATAGTTCTTTTGTGAGGGATGATATGAGCTCGAGGGATAATTCTTCCGGTTTTGCCAAGATTAAAAATAAAACACAACGCAATCCCAAGATTTATAGTTGTACACATAATTCTGGTCGAAATGCAAGGACCTGCAAACTTTTTTTTTTGTTTCTGTAGAATTGGACAAAGTGGAAGACAAACATAAGGATAAAATTTGAGCTAAATAAATTATAGCCAAAATTATATCGATTTAAATCACAATTACTGTGCACAATTAATGAACATTTTCATTTAGTTTGTGATGGATAACACATTAGGATCTCAAAACGACAAGATCAAATTTGGCCGAAGAGCCACGCCCTCATGATGTGTTGCCCCAGTGACCCTCGTAAACGCTCCGACACTATACTCTAACTGGTTGCACAGAAGGAAAAGGGAGGGAGCTACTAGAAGGGCGTTCCCTTCCGTCCATGCGATCGATTGGCCCTGCGAATTTCTTCCCACAGACTCACGGACTCCGGGAATTATTGACACTGGAAACAATTAAATGGATTAGGGTTTTATAATCTTGTGATGTTCTTTCTAACCACTTTAGGGAGAACTCATGGAATTAATAAAACACACTTTCGTTTTTAAAGGCAGTTTTCTCGTTAATGGTACTAGACTGAAGGAGTTTTACGACACACAAGCTTAATTCATTACCCAAAATAATTAAAAATTTAACAAATTTTATGTAATTCTCTTACGTTCCGCGAATTCTGTTAAGACACAGGGCAATTGTTTTATAAATGTTTTTTTTTCTGAACACACATAATGAAAAAATAATATAATGAAATAAGTATTCAGTTAAATATCTAAAGAACGTGGAATACAAGAATTCACTGATGCAAGAAAGGAGTATCAACATAAATCAACTTTCACTATTCTCGTTTCATTTCAATTATGCAGTAAAATATAGTATTTTCATAGTCAAGGATGAATCCTCCAATATTACATATTCATGAATAAAACAAATATCACTCCAATACCATCAAATCTTCATGAGTTGGATTGAGATTTGTCATTGTGCCAGATGATGTCTGAACCAATAGCGCTAGAGGTTGCCATAAGTCGTATTTTTGAACTGATTCTTATACCGATATTTTCGATATGCCTTTACCATGTTATGAAATGAAGCTATGGACAGAATGTTTCACAGGAAACTTTTTTCGGATATTTCATGTTTGAAATAGGACATGCCAATGAGAAATATCTACAACATGCTCGTATTTTCTTTTATCCTTCAATAATGGATTGTAGTACCAAGCAGTATAGAACTATGCATGCAAAAATGTCAGTGCTTCGCAGAGCCTGTTTTGAAATATTGAATGAGGATGGTTTGAAGAAGATATAACGCCTAATACAGTGGAAGATATAATATACCGACGAGATGAGTAAAAGTTCAAAATTATTCATGTGGCATAACAGAAGTAAGGATGGTTATGATTTCTTATAACTCTTCATAATTTGTAAACTCTTCCTACGAAACTTGAGTGTGTACTTTTACATTCGCCTACTGAATGTCCGCTACGCTTTCTAACTACTCATTCTATTTTACACATTTTTACTCTATATATTACGCTATATTACGCTATATTACATTCCACTCATCCGTCCATTCTTCTAAATTGATCATTGGAACACTTTTTATTATTATATTATCATATAATTAGACATACGATACATTGGTTACATGCCTCCTCCCTTCAAATCGCACCCGCGCGCGTACGCGTGTGTGTTTGTGTGCGTGCGTCTGCGAGCGCGTGATGCGGGTTGCATACAGTGAGCAAATGTTGCCACAAAAATGTTGCGATACGCAAATGTCGCGTTAGTCATACACTCTAAAAAGTAACATTAATTACACTATAGGGATTAGGGGACATTAAATCTATATAAAATTTCTCATATTATTTGTCTCTTCGTACGGAGGCAAAATAGTACGCGGAGAAAAACCTGATCCCGCAGTTCCGATAACCGATCACATGCATGATCCTTCTCTGTGGAAAGGGAACGAAGTTTCTTTCGATTTCTCTTTCCTAGGTTCGAATGTTTTAAGACCACTAGAATTGTATTATACGCCGGACACTGTGCACATTTCATAAGAATAATCAAAAGGAAATATTCAGTCCATTAACCGCAGGGAGGTTCGCCGTTCCCTATTTAAAGGTGAGGAAATGTTAATATAACACATCTTAAACATTCAATGTCAAATCTTTACCTTAACTCATTTTCCCTAATCCTTAGGGGTCGGAGATGGAGATGGTGTGATACCTCTTACTTTGATTTGGCGGGGGAATTTCTAGGGTGCCGGATGCCCTTCCTGCCGCACCTCCCCGAGGTGCGGGTGATTCATGAATGACATGGGGTGAATGATGATGAGTGAATGTTGTGGTGGAATGATGGGCACGGGAGAACCCCGAGAAAACCTGACGCGAACATCGCTTCGTCCACCTCTAATTCTACGTGGATCGGACTGGGTTTGAACCAGCGTCCCCAGAGGTAGAAGGCGAGTGCCACGGGTCTCCTGATCTCCTGAATGATTTATTGTGTGTCCTCTAGACTCCAGACGAAAAAGACGCTTTTGTTCGAGACGAGATCAAACGTGTAAATGTAATTCTATGAAATCAGAACAATAGAACTGTTGAATTTGCATTTCGTCACGAGAACATTAAAATTTTTTGCAACAACAAGAGCAAAAATATTAGTGCAAGAATTTTCTTTCTTCTGTAAATGCTTTGGACAATTGAGTATTTACATCATTAGCAAACTTTGTAATGTATTCGAGAATTTCTGTTTTGTTTTCGTTTTGCTTTCGTCCCCGTATTCGTATTTAGAATAATTTGAGCATTTTATATAAACAGAATTGTTAATTTCAGAAGAAATTAAGAAGAAGAAAATATTCCTGAAAAAAGTTTAATAATGCATTAAAGTAAAATATACTGGTTTCTTTTTCAAAATGATAATAAAACATGTCAATCAATTGCGAAAATAAACGTTTGATGACTAACAAGTGTCTTCAAAGAAAGTGCCCTTCAAAGAAAGAGGCTCGGCAATGAAAGTGCTTCTTGCTCCTTCCGACGCAAAACACAGGAGCGCAACAGTGAGCTTCTTTTGTTCCGAGTGAATCGAGGATGAAACTGAAGCGCAAAGAAAGTCCCGCCGTCGGCTGCACTGCAAGCGGTGTGATGGCCACGCGAGCGGCGTAGCGGCGGCGCGCCATCCGGGAGGCAGTGCAAGTCGCGCTTCCTGAAAAAAATGCTTCGAGTGACCCAGTTCTCGCGGCGCACGCGCTACATCCATTCATCGAATCTAACTCCCGCCTTTTGCCGCCACTGCTGCCCATGCTGCGCCTCTGGGAATCTGTGGAACCGTGCCCAGCCACAGAGCGAGCACAAAACGCATTCACTATCGTCTCTGCTTTTTTGCTTTCCCCTCAAAAGTCTGCCACACGTGGCTAAGTCACCTTCGCTTCCTCGATCATGAATCTTTATCCATGGAAATAAAACTTTTTCCTCAAATGATGCTGTTGTCAACAGTATTCTACAATAATATCTACAATATTACTCTAATTATTGTTGTCAACAGTATTCTACAATAATATTTAATTTAAATTTAATGAACATTCGCAAAATCAACCTACCTAGCTTTTCCAAACCTTTACTGTAGACAATCTATTCCAGAGAAACATTAAAAACAGCGCCTTGCTTCATTACAAATCAAAAGGTAATGTTTATAATCTGACAATTTGTAATGTATGCGAAGCGGAGATACTATGTACATTTACTATCATAGCATGATGTCAAGTTCTCAGTAAAACACATTCTTGATATTTTTGGAATTTCCGCTTACGTTTCTGAACCTTTACTATTGTGAAACCAGAATTTTAATAGTCATAAAATAACTCAATTCAATGTACCTAAGTAAACAAACAATATCATAAAACATCATAGAAATAATTGTGGAACTCCATTGAATTTTGAAAGTTGTCAAAATAAATTAATTCCTTTTTTCCCCTCACTTTCATGTCGAAAAATATTCCCATTTACTAATAATATTAACTGTCTGTTTATTTTTTTACATAATTTCAATTTGGGAGATTATCAACAACAACTTATAAGTACATTATATTATTAACGCTTACCAGTGCAATATTTATGGAAGTTTATAAAAGAAAGTCGTAAGATAAATTAACATCCCAGCAGTCATAGGCGTGCACATCAGTATGACGGGTATGGCATATGCCATACCAAACAAATGCTACGGCCCTACGGTGCCCCTGAGATTGTTCGTCTCGTTGTTTCTTTTCTTATGATTTCCATTTTTTTAAGCAAAAACTTTTTTGTCCTACACGAGAAAAAAGCCGATTTCATCCTCCGCAGTTCTACGCAAAATACACATTCATTCTAGTTCGAGGGTGCGAGGTTAGTCTCGAGAACACGCAAGTATATTTCACGTTCGTCGAAGGGCACTAACTCTTGGACCGCTCTGGTGAGCGCCTTTCTAGCGGGCAACGGAAAACTCTGCGCCCTTCAGTTCATGAGGAGCGTCGCAAAAATGGATTGGAAAAAGTGGGGGGAAATCAGCAACATGATTTAATAGCAATTGAAAATGGAGATGTTATAGATAAATTTGCGGAAACGGTTCCACAACGAAAATTAGCTCTCAAATTATGATTTTTTCCTCGAACAATTTAATAATACGACTTACTGTAGATTAAATAATAAAACTGTATGAAATGTTTAAAACAATAATACGTATTTCCTTTTGCATACAATAAAGATAATACTCTTCTTGACTTTTGTTTACATTTTTCTTAACACCCCTATTTTTGGATCCCCCAAAAACATCTGCCATACCAAACAATTATCCCTGCGCACGCCTATGTCAGTACTGTATACTCGGTATCGATGTATTATTCCATGCAAAGGAATTTGTCATCTAAAAACACGGTTTTCATTTTCCTATTTTGTTTCAAAACAATGACTCGTTCTTCAATTTTCCAAAGGAAACAATCTTTTTTAAAACACATACTCATCACTATACATCATCTCCTGCATTCGACTTTGTGCTCGAATCATTACATCGATTAGACATCGTTAAAATCTAGAGGAAACACGAGTATTGTGCAATATTCGCAACTCGTTACATAATCTTCGGTAACGAATCTTTCAGAAAGCGAGATGCGAGTTGCAACACTTGGTTCCTCGCCAAGACTTTGTACTATATGTACTCTTTCATTACGCTCCAAAACTTTGCGGAACAAACTTGAACGCTTAAGTCCTGACGTTCTCTGATGCTCCACCGCCGCGCCGTGCGGAGCGCTCCTTTCAACTGTTGCATGGCTGCTCCCGCTCAATAGTGTCCTCTGCTCTTCTCATTCCCCTGGAGCGTATTCCGCACCACTTCTCTCGCACACATAAAAGAGTGCCTTATTCTCCATCTTAGGTTGACTTCTTTTGGAAACCACGATGGTCTTTCACTCGCATTCGTTGGGGGATGAGAGTACTTTTCTGACGGGAAGTATTGTTTACTTTTTGGTATTCGATGTTTACTGACACGTACTGTGGATAGAAGACAACGTATGAACACGCACACATTCATACACATAGTCTTTAATCGTACATTTTATGTTTGTTTTTGGTTTTACATAATTACATTCACCCTCACTTCAGAGGGGTTTCATCGCAATATCCTCGGTAGCTCTCTCAATATAACAACTAGGCGGTAGAGCAGGAAAAACATTTACGTTCACATAATATTTTCACCTGACGCACAGAGTAAAATTCCTCGTTTATAAGAGTATCGGTTATCTTTATGGGCAAATAATAAAATGAACAAGTTTTCGATACTTCACGTACTCTCTAGTTTCAATATTAAAAAAAATAAAAATCAGTCGAGAATGGGAATACGGTATATGACAATTGACTCTACAGTTTCATCAAAATCTCATAAGACGAACGGACGAATAAAAAGTATTTGAAAAATAAGAAAAGAAAAAAATACACTTTCGACATCAAGTATTTTAATAATGTCTTCCTTACCTTCGTCTCTTAGTATTGTTTATGGACAACCGTACGAACTGAAGCTTTATACCGCACAGTGCAATCGAAGCTTCAGTAGCATTTCGCAACTAGCACGATAAATTAAAATTGAAATTTTTATTTTTTGTTAATTATTCATAAAAAACAGCGTCTACTTAGCACTCCTCTATTTTTCCTGTTCATTACCTACACCCAAAATACCCATCCTGTGGATAGCAACCTGACAGCGAATTTTATTTTGTGGGTCACATTCTCCGTAAGTTGGGCCAGACGCCAGCAAAGATTAACACAGAAAGAAAATTTTATAGCTAAAATTCTTCAAGATCTGCCCTAATAAAAGGTTGAGGAACCTCTCTCTGGTTATATTCGATATCAATCGTCACCCTTTAATCACGATAGTTGATTGGAGACGCTAAAATTAAAGTCTGTAGGTCCCTGAATCATCATGAAATATTTTAAACTTATGTTTGAGAGTTCATTCTAGTACTGCAGCAAAGAAGATACATTCACAGAAACGGTTTCAATGTGGACTTTTAGCTTGCTTTTTCTCGAGTAGAATTTTTCAATCACTTCATTTCCTTTATTTGATTTTCCTCAAACATTCACACGAACCTTCATAAGGTGCAAACAATCATTTACCAATATAATTTTAAACCATCTTTAACACTTCTCATCATTTTCCAAATATTTTTTTATTAGATTAGACCCTATTTTAACATAATCTCGTTTCATATTTGCAATTCCTTTATAATTTTTCATGAATATTGATGTTTTTTATCGCACAAAGTACTAAAAGACTACAGTAAGTCGTGTATATTTTTCGACAACTTTCCGAATTGATTTTTAGAAGAAGAACGTGCGGATGGAAGAAAAAGTTTACGAAAACTTTACTCGAGGGGCCATCAACCTGATGCTATTCAGGTCACCCGTAAGAGTCAGGGAATTCAGGATAACGTTTTAAAATGACTAGTTTCCTTTCTCTATGTGAGCACAAGACATAAATCATGGGCAGATATACCAGATATTTGTGTAAATATGGTTAAACTGATAAAAGGTCTCAAAAGAAGTAAATAATCGACGACGTTCTTCATATACAAACACATACTTTTTTCATTTCTAAATTATTGTTTACAACGACAATTTATCTTCTATGAACCAGTTAATTTTACACTTCATTTAATTCTTTAATTAATAATGTGTAAAAACAAAAAATTTTTCGGCTTATAGTAATCTTGAAAAACGTAGTTTATTATTGACTAAAGTTTTAATAAGGTCGGATATAACGTAAATTGTAATTGTCTACACCTTTGAGCCAAGGGCTAAACGGTGAGGCAATTTACATTGTAGTTTAAGTCCATTGAACATAAACTTGCGTCACAAAATGAAGTGCTTATAATTTCATTTTACGACTTTACCAGAGCTTAATTTTTAACGGGTATCAGTTCACGAGCGTCGTTATCTATTGTACAAATCATGAATTTTTTTCCAAAAAATATTTACACAAAAATATTTTATACACAAATATTTATAAAACACTGGAATTGGTACTTATTTTCATTTGCTAGCAGTACACTGGTAATTCATACAATCATTTGGGAAGAGCTTTACAATAGAAAAACCACACACCATAACTATCATATGCGTCCAGTTGTATCATGTTTATTTTATCAATTTTATTCACAAGATTTTTATATAGTCTATTGAAAGGAAAAGTTTTTAAATATCTAATTGTAATCTTTGAGTGCTGTAAATAACAGTAGATGAGAAATGTGCCATCACCGCTATGATCCTAGAAACCGTCAATAACCAAATTAGTAACAGAGTTCGAGTCCAAATAATCTCAGTTGAAAGCGATAAATTCAAATAAGTGATCTTCACAGAAACAAAAGACCAATAACAGTATTGATGAGAGAAAGATCTAAGTGAAGCGCGGAAATCTGCTTGAACAATTCGCGCGATTCAATGACATTAACACTGGCTATCACGGAGCCGGTGACTGTGGATACGGTAGCGACATCATTTCATTGATTGCAATGGGAAGTGCTTTGATAACATCCGCATGAACGATATAGGCGCTGAAGGTGCGAGTGATCCCCCAATGTACGCAAAGGGAGTCGATGACGCGGGAGCGCGCTGAATGGCACGGTTCGCCTTTAGTGTTGGAATAAACACGCCGCCAAAGCAGTGTTGGAGAGAGGGAAAGAGTGAAGTGGAGCGCAAATGACGTCATTTCTACTGTAACATGCTTCTATCACCATCAGCGGAATTGCCTCGGGCACTCGCTTTACATGACAACACTATCGCGTAGGTCTCATGTCAATGCCTCAGATATATGAAGTAAATGGAGTCAATACAGATTGACAACCAGTACAAAATGACAGGAATATCTATGTTTATCTAGTAAAGCTACGAATATTTGATTTTAACAACCAACACAATCGGTTTATGAAGTATTAACAGGACATGGACATTTCAAGGATTTGTTTAAAAGGAAATTAAAGACTAGTAAGTGGTGAACATGTGGCAAGGAAGAAGAAACTGTGAATCATACATTACATACTTGTGCAATAAATGATGAAGAAAGAGCACGATGGACAGGAGAACTAAAATGGCATGGAGTATATAGCGATAAGGATTGGACAAGATACATACGACAAGATATTGATGAGAAAATATACCACGAATTTGAAGAGTATGTAAATAGAATTATGAGTGTGAAGAAAGGATACTGCTAAATAGTAGAACGTTCCCTACATTCTCGCAGTAGGGACGGGTAACATATATACTGTAGAATACGGCAAAGAGGGAACAGTCATGTATGGAAATCAGCGGGATATAACAAATAAGAAAGAGACAGATAAGAATAAGAGAACAGAAGAAACTCAACAATAGGATAAAAAGAAAAAAGAAAAAAGGAATGAGACAGAAACAAGAGAATAATACGACAGAAACCAACAGAGACAAAGTATTCAGAGAGAAAGTGAGAGAAATAACCTAGGTAATGGCCAAACGGTCGAGAAATCGGGTTCCGAAAAGAAATTAAAATGAAAAAATATTTTCTTAAATAATTAATCTTAACACGAAATAAAATATTTGTGATAACACGTCTGTAGATTTTGCGTATATAATTTATATAACGGATATTCACTCAAAATTCTGAACCACTCATCCCCCACCCAAGAAACATTTTCTCTAGTCGGAATTTCACGTGAGATGATTCCTTTAATTTTATACACGTTTCCATGAACTTTGCCGTACCCTGATTGAACATTTTATTAGGAGAAGTTCTGTAAGTAGTTTACAGAAATTGTAAGCATTTTAGTTCAAGAAATTACCATTAGAGCGTTACATTTCTATGCTTTTTTCAGACAGCGCAGCGCCGTGTTCAAACTTCTACTTTCGTACTTCGGTCCTCGCAACCACTTGTTACTGGCATCAAAAAGCAACTGGTTCCTTCCCTTCCAAAGGAAAAGCAAATCCTATTGTTGCCTATCATTATTATTAGACAGATTACGTTACAGCATTAAACATTTTAAACGTATTGAATTAATTATATACTTATATCTTAGTGTAACATCGTGGCCAGTATATATTTTGAAATAACATTTTCAAGCACTGTGCTCGCCGGAAATTCCAAAGGCAATTAAGAGCCATGCCCGTCGCCGCCCAAACAAGGAAAGGTGCGCGTTAATACTTCTCGTATTGTGAAGAGGCAGAACTATTTTCTACTTCTGAAAACTGAGATGAACGCCCCGGAGAAGGAAAATGAGTGTGTATGGAATATTTCAGCAGTTGACAGAAATAGTGTTCATCCGAAAAGGCAGTTTTCTCGGAAGCTGAGGAGTGACCAAGCCGAGGTGGGGTGTTGGGAACGGTGGCGAAGATGTAGTCACGTGACCTCCGCCTCAATATATATTGGAGGGATTTCAGCTCCTAAGTGACTTTTATACTGGAGGCTTTCAGACTTTGAGACAAGTGCGAAAGCGTATAGAAGTACGCAAGTTATTTAATATGTAACTTGGTTAGTTTGGTCGTCAGACCACTGAGAATTGCTGCGGTAATTCTATTACCTGCTATAGGCGCGAATAACATAGCTTGGAACAGTTATTTATTTCGAGATAGCAACTTGGAACTTTTTGAACTTCGGATAATCTGGGTAGATTTCCGAGTTAATTCATAACACCAGTAGTTATAACTGTGTGTAATTATTGCTTTTAGATAGCAATATCAAGTAATAACAAGTTCAAACTTGTATTTATGATTTGCGAGTTTGTCTACATTTGTAAATATTCAGAGCTTTATTTAATTTGAATTAAATGTTTTATTGTTATTACTCGTGTGTTTGATTGCTTGGGGAAACCAAGCTGGTGGCAGCGAACTCTACCATAAAGGTTGTGGTTTATGGTTGAATACCGCTTCTCCACCAAAAGCTTACGCACATCGCATATGGGCTTGTGGTGTGTTGTAACACTTAGATACATTATTTAAATTTAGAATTTTTAAAAATGTGCTATTAAATGAATTAGAACACTAAAAGTAGACGTAAGTTTTTTTAAATATACTTGTGCGTTACTACCATCATATTAGAGTGTAATTTCAATTCCAAGTTGTGTTTCGAAGTTTTGTATTTGTGTGGAAAGAAATTATATACTTGCAAATAAATCATGTATACAAATAAATACTTTCAACATCCCAAGATTTACTTCGTAGTATTGCGCACAGTGCAAGACACCCACTACTCTCTTCATGATGGTGTGTCGATTTATCTCATTCTACAAATTATTTCAAGGCTTTTTTCTCACCAGACTGACGAAACTTTAGGAGAGTTCACCCAAAAAAGGTTAATGTACGTTCTTAATGATACTCTTTTGAATTTTCTGTGATTCCAAAGAAGTCACGAACATATAAAAGCATACCAGTGAATGTAATTTCTCATTAAATTGTACATCGTTAACAATACGTAAAATATATACGTATTATGCGCTTATTAAAACTAGTCATACAAAACCTTAATTCAGGTAAAAATATTACGTACAAATGAAACATGCTTTATAGTTTTTTACCAACGACACGAGTAGAAATAAGATGGGTTGGAATCACATAATGATCCTACGTCTGTCTTAAGTAATGAGGAGGAAACTGTCAATTAAACAGATGTTGTCTCGTGCACGCTCTCAAGATATTGCCATTGCACCCATTACGTCATCGCCTTCACCGCCCGTTCCGTAGTTGCCCGCCTGCGCGGCGCCCTCCGTCACAGCCATAGTGGCACCGATTTCATCTCGCATGAAGTAGACAGTCTGCCAAGAGACGGCTCTGAAGGATTACTCTATTTTTGCATTTTAAATGCAAATAGGATTCTGTAGCTTACTTCTTAATGGGGTTCTGGAATTCACTAATGTCAATCTCATGTTCCAAAACAGAAAATGGGCGGTGAAAAAGCATTAAGTATTAGAGCATAAAAACATCTCTGAAAGGAAATCCATCATCTTAGATTTCGTTCGAACTCAGGATAACTAAAATATAGTTATACGATCTAACCTTTGTAAACCACTAATAAGAATACACACAATAATAAAGTACTAAATAATTTGTTACAAAATAAAATAATGCATTCGTACGTAAATAGAAAATACAATAACCATTTATGATATTGCTTCGGTTTTAATAAATTATATATAATTGAATTAAATGAGTTTTATTTGATTCTTATGCCACAACATTTCAAACACGTAGTATAAAGAAAGTATTGTAACCATACAAATTATATATAACTAGATTTTGACCGTAATATGAGATTTTGACCGTAATATTGTGTGAGAGGGTGTATCCCGATGTTTTTTAGAATTCCGTCATTCCGAGTGCAGCGATTCTGACGAAAGTGAAGAGTCAAAATCTTATTCATATTTAGAGAAGTGTCTACTACTTGTCGATGCACATTCTCTAAAATTTTTGTAGTTTTAATTCCCAAAATCTTAAAATACACATTTTTAGGTGTTTCTAAAAACTTGTCCCAATTTTGTTTTCATTTTGTTGGTAAAAATGTAATTAGCATGTATTATTTCTGCATCAGGAGAATGGATATCAGGAAGTATAAGAGTCACTACTTAAGGGATAATTTCCACCTTATGATTGCATTACATTATTTCAAGGTATAGTCAAATTCACTAAAATAGTTTTTAGCCTTCGCCCCCAACAAAGTGATTCGTAATAAAATACTTAAAAATGTCGGCAACGTATCTTTAGATTGTTAATGTAAAAGGGTTGTTTATTGGAAAAATTCGAACCTGCTATTGTTGTTCTTCATACAAAAGCGAAGGATTTTCTGAAGAGTGAATTTTTTTCAGAAAAAATAGCCTATTTTTAATTTGCTTTAAAATTGTGTTTCATTGAGTATTTCTACTAATGTTCTTACTACTTTTAATTTTTTATATAAAACATGACACTTAACGAAAACAGTGGAAATAAACCGATGAATAAAATGAGATAACATGCAAATAAGAGTCAAGTGACAACGAATGTCTATATATGTGAGAAATAAAATATTTTTAAATCACACATTTCCAGAAAGTTATACTTGATACGCTCCTATCTATAAAGTGAAAAAAATGAAATTAAAATATTATTTTGAACATTATGTTTCTTATAATGAAACTTTACAAAAAACATAAAACACCGAGCTCTCGTTCTATGCGTGAAATTAAGGAAGGAAAAGTTAACATAGTATTGAGTACGCTGGTTTATTTACTTGTGTTGATTTCGTATGTATAAGCATATAAATACAATCCATACCAATATCACAAAGATTTATGAAAAGAATTTTAGAAATTTTGTCCAGCTTTATGAATGAACACATGAACTTTGCAGATTCATGGAAGTTGAAAAACTATCAAAATGTAGTATAAACAACTTTTGTCATGATTGAACTACAGCTCTTACGACGTTCGCCTATAGTCTTTCCCTTCTAAGCATATGCGTAGCTTCATATTTGTTAAGGGAGACCTCCCACGTTGATAATGGGAGCGGAACTGTCTCATAATGAGATCCTGTTTCCAATTTCGCCGCACGACTGCTCAGCGAATATTTGGATGCAATGTGCAGACGATTATAGTTCCTTTCTATTCACACGTACCTCGTTTGTTAAGTGCTATGAGGATAGTAAAACTGAACGCATGACAATGCACATGAAATAAGACTTCCTCTTCAAATTTGCACAATTGTACAAAAAATATTTTACTCATAAATTTGTTAAAATGAATTTTGTAAGAAACAAAAGTTACTTCGTTATTTTTGGAGAGAACAGGAGATTTGATAATGTCGTTCGTCCAAAGGAGATACGGAAATAAGGAACACTATTATGCTAATGCGAAACTGAATTGGAATTCATAAAGAGGTTCTTAGCGCTGCGATAAAATAAAAAGTCCTTCAGAAAATAATTCAAATGGGAGAGGGAGTAAAACTTCCTCACAGTTCCCGAAACGTATACTATCTAACAGTTAAGACACGTTTTAATCTTTCTCGCTATAGATTTTGCACTGAATAATGCTCCTTAATCCCCCTTTATCCCTTCAAATCCAATCAAATACGTGTAGTTGGTTTCGATATATAAAAAGGAAAAAATGTGTCATATCTTCTAATGAGGGTGAGGAGGGTGATGTGCGGTATGTTATTTACTACGATTATTCAGATGTGGAGAGAGGAATTCAGCTGGAGAAACATTCCTAACTCTAAATAGTAAAAATTAGAGCAAGAAAACATACATTATACATGTTTAATTAATTTAAAACGTATGTTATTTACATTAACATTTAAAATATATAATAATAATAAAATAAAATAATAAAA
>NNCF01127773.1:81534-92976 GCA_002313205.1 Laupala kohalensis | reverse complement strand
CTGTATAAGAAATCCGCCTCTACCAGAAGGATAGCCGGAGAAAAACCCGGGCCAGGATGGGGCTACAGAATTAAAGTACACAACAGTGCCAAAGTTGAGTAAACATAAAACTTAATTAATATGAGACATAAGACAACACAATCATGCAAGAAAATAGTTTTTGAAATTATTATAAGTTATTTAAAAAGTACTACAGCAATGGCGTGATAAAGTACATAACGGAATCTATTTATTTTAAGTCTATTTGCGAAAGACAATAGCATCGTGATAAATATAAGATTATTTCAGTTAACGCTCTCAGAAACGAAGGAAACCGAATGTCATCAAACTATATTCTAAGAGAGGGTTATTTTCTACGTTTCTCAAAGCATCGGAATGACCTCTGAATTCCTAATGCTTGACAAGCCTGGAATTTAAGTAATAAATGCCACTACGATGTCTTAACTACTCTTACAGCCACGTATCGACTCAGTATTTGAGTATCAAATGTTGGGTGCTTGACAAGAGCAGGAAACAAATGTATTAAATCGGGTTTCTTGTTAGACAGAATACGGCAGGAAATTAGGACCATAACGGAATATAAATAATTAGTTTACATATTCACATCGTTACAAGATAATAGTGAAATCTCTCCGCTCAAATTACAATCTGTTTTATTGAAATTCTACTCTACTTCTTTTTCTTAAGTTTGTCTTCTTATGATCTCGCTGTGTGAAACAAAATTCAGAAACAATACAAAAAACTGTTGACAAATGAAAATTTAGATTAATGTAAGAGAATGTGCTGATGAAAAGCGAAGATACGGTGTAATTATTCTATTTTCACTCAAATATTACTTTAAAAGTATACACAAATTATTATTATAAAAACAGTTATGTGAGGAAATAAAATACGTACTATGGTTCAGTTTTAAAGTTTCTGCTCTTTAAAAGATTCTTGAAAATTACCCTCTGTAATACCCTCTTGAAAGAATAAATAAGAAACCCTTATTTTTTACGAGGAGAAAATAAAAGCTAAGATAAAACCGGCTGTTCAGAAAGTATTAAGAATGTGAAATAGAATATCTCTCTTTCTCAAGATTTATGTGCCCACAACAGAGAAGCGTGCGCTTGCGACTCTCGTTCATGAAACAAATGAAAATCCATTTAGAGCAAACTGAACTGCTTTGTCTGCACTTATTGCAGTCTTACAGTGATTTAAAAAAGAAAAGCAAAAGATTATAGGAATTTTCATCTTCAAAACCTCTCCCAGAACTCGTTCCGTTCACCAAGAGATTGATCTGTCGAGAGATTCCGAAGGAGGCGGTGCTATTTCTGGTTCAAGCAATAACTCCAACGGAAGAGAACGACAACACTACGATCGCTGGATGTCAAATGCGTGAAGAACGAGCGTTTGGTTGCCATGGCAACCAACAAAGGTTTGTTTGTTATATTCCCTTTCTCAGAAGTCCTTCAACTGACATCGTGAGCGGCCCACGGGAGGGACCATAGTCATGGAAGAATATCCGAAGTTCTTCGCATTTTTAACATTCAATATCGGCTGAAACACTTTTCCTTTCATAAATAATAATAATAATAAATAGTATAAAACAAATTAATAAATAAATTAGATTTAAAACATATCTTATTTCTATAAGGTCTCTTTTTATGAAAATGTCTGTTTCTCTTGTCATACTTAAACTATTGCAAATAATGAGATATCACGAACTTTTCTATACTTTGGACTATATGTTCGGGCATACTGATGTTACGGGTTGTTTAACAGAGGTTAGTTTGTTTGGTCAAATATTGTGCTGGAAGTTTCTAAATTAAGTGTAAAAAAAACTATGAGCTATTTGATATATTAAAATCCTCTAAATATTTTTCCACTTTTAGTCTTCCATCATTCTGTTTGTGAGAATTATGTAATTTTACAGTAGTTGATGTAATTTAGGAAAGATATATCGAGTCTTAAATAGTTTAATTTATTTTGAAGGATAAGTTTTGAACACATTATTCAAATGATAATATAATATTAACGAGATATTTATCTACGAAATATGCAAATTTGGTTTCAATCAAAAGGTTTATTCTCATATTACACATTTTCAATAAAATTACAGTTAAAAGATAAAAAATCTTATCATTAAAATATTAGTCAACGATACTAAATATGAGTACTTCAACAATTCAACACAGAATAATATATGCTTAAGTTTTGTTTTGTGTGTGTCTCATTCTATTAAAGTGCAACACTCTGGTATCTAATTTTACGATGGTTCCTCTAATGCGAATATAAAATCTAGCATGGTCATCTTTTTTGGAGAATATTAAATAATATTTGTCATGAGTTTGAGAGTTTCGTAATGCGAGTTCAAATTTATAATGTAAAGTATCCATTAGATCTCTCTCAAAGTATGCCTCTTTAGTACAAAAATTTCTTCAAATGAAACACTTTAGTGAAACAGTTTGTAAGTCCAGCAGTTCCTGAAAGTGTATCATGACTAAGAATACGAGAGCGCAATGTACAAACTAAAAACAGAACAAATTTCATTACATCGCACTCGTGTGGAAAACACTGTCTAGCACGAATTCCGAGAAGAGCATTTCCTCGTTAAATTCTCGTATTGCGACCCTCCATCGGTCGTTTCACTCGGGCGGCGTGACGCAACTTCATAGCCACCCGCACCCGTCAATATCGGCTATCGCGCCCAGCCCATTCAATTACAGTTACAGTTGCGATATCGTCGCTTCTGGCGATTTCCTCCCGCTGTCGACCTAAAAGGCGCAGAATTATGGGAACGCGGTGTCGTGGTTGGGAGGCAAGCACTTCAGAGAAAGGCACTGCTATCTATGCAAGCAAAGGAAATCTCGCATATTGAGCAGGCGTCGCAAAAGGCAACGGGTCCAATATGATCGATGAAAGGAATCAGTCTTCATCATCATCATCATCATCATCTCTCTCTCTCGTTTTACATATGTATTATTTTAGTAAGTCGTGATTTTAATCAACATTATACTTTATACTGTATTATGTATTAGAGAGGAAATATATTCCACATAAATCAATCTGAAATACATACAACGAAATACAAAATCCAGTAACCAAATCTAAAGGGTTACATAATTGGAATAACATTATTTTCATCTTAATACAATAGAAAAAATACTAAAAGGAGGTATCAATATCATGTACGAAATATAGTGTATTGAAGCTCTCACTAAAAATTCTTCGTCTCCCCATAACATTTAGACTTCTTTTTATTCATTATCTCATAAATCCGTAAGTAGTCCTATGCACGAAATGGGGTGATATTTTTGATTGGAATATGTTAATTGACTTTACAGCAAAAATAAGTATTCCGCTCTTGCTTTTCCAACTCAAAAAATTGTCAGGCAAAACAGTTCATTCCAGTGGTCCCACTTCGAAAAAAATTACGCGAAAAAATACATAATTCACTAGCAAATTGTGGACGGAACAAAATTGACAAAAGCATCTCTCAAAAGAACAAGAATAAGTGAAAATCTGAGACTTATTCACAAATCATATATTTTGTTTTCGCCATTTCTTTCGGTATAATCTGAAAGTAAAATAAGCATGTAACAATTATCCATCACGAGAGAGCTCTATGAAAAATAACATAAAAAATGTGATTTTTTAAATAGGATGAAGGTGAAATTGTAGAAATAACTAACCATTGTAACTGTTATTCCGAGAAAAAAATAAATCATACAAATTACAAGAAATGATCGATAAAATCATAAAGCGTGAGGACGTGTAACTCCACAATGTGTAAAAAATGAAGACGAACCCTAAGAGCTTTTTTCATATATTGTAATATAAAATCTCATCCAATTAAATATTTTAACATTTAAATTTATGTATGAAAGTATTCAAACAATATTTGAAAATTTATGTTAAAGAATACCCTAATCACAACGATGCTAGATATTCGAGCACACTTAAGAAAAAATTTGTTTCAACGTACTATTTTTTTATGAATATCACATTAATGTGTATTTTTATGAGATATTGCATGAAAGTCTTAATGAAAAATTGTTATTAGAATACTTTTTCTAGAAATTGTTAAAATCATGTTTGTTTACTTTCATGATAATTTCAGCAAGAAAGTAATTTGTAACAAATGACCATAACTGCGAAGCTGCCATTTCAAAAATTTCGGAAATCCAAATACACCACCACAGAGGGTAGATATTATTATGTATTCCCGTCAGAGTATTATAAATAGTAACTCTTTGTGATTAACGATCTGGGAGATGGAGAGACAGTTTCAATCAGTGCATCTTAAGAGATGAAATTTTATCAATGTCTCTTAAATATATTTGGCTTATTTGGATTTCTGATATTTTTGAAAGAACTAGTCCATTTGTGAAATTATAAACGAAAAAGATAATATTTGAAAGATTTACATTAACCTGGATATCGATCCCTTGCTCCTCTAGAAATAAAGAAGGTTAACTTTGAATGAAAACCACGTCCACAAAATTTAACTGCACGCTATGAACGAAGCCACCAAACTGAAGAAAGACCTTCAGTTCCAGACGCATAGGACTTATGGGCACAATGTTCTCAAGTGGCTATTTGGTTCGTAGAGTTGGGGGGCAATAACGATGTGCAATCCTCAAATGTACAATTCCAGAAGGAAATGGGAAAGCGAAAGGCTGTCGAGAAAGAGCTTATTGGAAAGCACAGTTTAGAAAACTTTATGAGTAACTCTCTTCTGGTCCGACTAACATTGAATTAGAACGTTCTAAATGTTTCACGAACACTATTGTTGAAATGTTCAAAGTGTATATAATGTTGGATTATGCCCATCGAAATTCCAATAAAAATGATCAAACCACGTCGTTAAAAATATACAGAGAAAATCAGTGTAATTATTTGGTCTTGTTATATCTTAAATTTACTGAAATTTTACACTCCGGTATATTTGGTTTCTATATCATACTGGAGTTTTGAAAGCTAATGATTCCAAACTTTCTCAGAGAATCATCTATAAGACAAAAAGTTATTTCCGATAAAACGACCCACAACGGAGAAGAGAATTTAGAAAAGAAAATATCACAGAATACAAAATATATATTATTATGTATTCCCGTCAGAGTATTATAATTCGTAGTAAAATTTTGTGATGAACTATCTGGGAGATGGAGAGAGAGAGAGAGAGAGAGAGAGTTTTAACCACTGCATCTTTCGAGATGAGATTTTTTTCTATGTCTCTTAAATATTAATCACAGAAACACTAGGGAAAGATATACATCACTGCTCATTGCATTGGCTTAGCAATTAAGCCCTGTCATTTGCGCAAAATTTCCAAAACCTGTGCACAAACGATCTCGTAGTCCACAATTTACACCCCACAGAATTTTCCTTTAAAAAATGTTTCTGGGAGCAATTGCTTCTAAGGATGTAGCAGTTTTACGAAAAGACTGAACGCAAAATTTTAAAATTAAGATGAGCTTATTTTAATTCGGTGCCATAGGACTCTTTCGTGACACACCTTTAAAATCATTAAGCAACACCATTAAAAGAAAAATACTGAGGAATATTTTGAGAGTCAGAAAATCTTTCAAAATACGTTTTGAGCTGGGTTATTTAAATCTCCACAGAAATAAATTGTCACATCGCACGGCACTATAGTGTAATATTTTTTTTCAAAACTTCAAGATAACCGACCAAGTTCGCCAAGATAAGACATGAATAATGTCAAGTGAACATTTAAGCCAGCCATTTCTTTTCCACAGCTCTAAATGTAAATATATACGAAAATCTGAGAACGAAATTTGCATGTACGCAGTGATATAGTGTACACTCGTGGAACCAACTTATGAAATGCCATCACTTGGCATTTATCCCATTAGAATTAAACACCACCCATTGCTCGGTAAACACATACATTAACCACATCACACCCTGTGCGTCAATTCTGTAAACAGGCGGGATTAAAGTGCCATATATGCAAATGAACTTCCAGTACTATAATTTCCGTTTTAGTGATATCAATCTCCACGGAAACTCATGAAATCTCACTGAGATATACAGTTTCTTTCATGAAATAATGCAAGACTCCTAAACAAAGAGAAAGGTTTAAAAGAATTAGAAACTATAAAAATAGACAGGTTCAAAATGGTGGAATTAAAGGTTTTTTAAATTATTTTCCATGCAGATAGACCAAGAAAAGTGTTGAGGAATGAGTCAATGTAACTTTTAACATTCAAGTTCAAGTAAATTCCTCGAATATACTCTGTATAAAAAATTTGATATAAGAAAGTTGTTGAATATTCATTTTGTAAATTTCAATTAATAGAGAGATAAACCTTTTTGAGAAATTTTCATTAATGAACTTAGATCTTCAAATTAAACTTAAGTACAAACATTAAAAATTCAAGAGCACATGTATCAAATCCTATTCTTAATATGAAATATGAATAAAACTTATCTATTCTTTAAGACAGGATCGCTGCACACGTAAGGACGAAATTCTCAAACTCATTTTTATGATTTCCAGGATATCTTAAACGAATAATTCCATGGATTCGACCATTTCAAACATTGCTAATAGAAAATAAGCTTTGTCCAGAAAAAATATTTTTACTTCATCTTATGGTAACAACTATTTAGCACATTCTCAAATGCATCAGATTAAAAAGTGCACAAGAGAATTTATTAATATGAAACATTCCAAAAACACTCTTCACACTCAAGACCGTTTGCATTTACATATAATTTTATCAAATAAATTACACAGGATATCCTCGCAATTTGAAGATGAAATTTACATATGACAATTCTTAACTTTATAACAAGAACTTTATAACATTTCTGAGGAGCTACCTTCAATAGCATCTGAAAAGTAGAAATTTTATTTGAAATAATAGTTTTATAAATGCACTAACTGATTACCCGGTGTTGCCCGGAATTCTTTTTACTCGCTAGCCCAATGAACTTTCAGGTCTAATTTTTGCTTCCTCGTAGGTCCGATTGCTTCCGATGCAAGATACAACTGCGGCAGCGCGGTTGCACCATTTCATTTAAGCGCTTATAAAATCTAAACCATTCGTCCAACCTTTACAATTTAAAGATGTTTTTTTTATCTTTGTTAAATGCACAAAACAAAGAATTCATTAAATTTGATGAAGAGTGATTTTTTCCTTCTTAAATTCATCATTTTCCGTAATGCTTTTTCAATAATTTAAGTAAATCTTAGTAGATAGACGTATGCTGTCGCGGACTTTTTTGTTGAACTCTTCGAGGCGTACAATATTGCCACCCATAGATGTCATCTATCTCTAACCGTTTAGGCAGCGTAAGTGAGTAACGCCGATTCCCCCCCCCTCGATTTCATCGACATTTATCTTCAACTTCACTTTTTATCTTTTTCTCATACATTTAAAAAATGAAAGTTACCCTGAATGAACATAGGCTATCTTAACTATCTCCTTGTTAAACTTCATCATAATCGGTTCTGTTTTAGTCGTGATTAAATAGCAAACAGACAGACACGCTTTCGCATTACATATTTATATATTAGTATAAGTATATGGATAAATAACATTTTTACGTAAGGTACTTAGCATTAAGGCGTTCTAAATTAAGTCGCGTTTGATAAGTTTTACAGAGAGCGTACTTCCTAAAATATTCAGAAATTAATAAACCGTTTATTGTCGACTAAGGATATGATAAAACATATTTTGACAAGAAATAATAGTGGATATAACAACCAAACTAAATAGAAGTAAAGTGATTGTATTCAACAAAGTTAAAAGCTTCCACACTATTTAATGCAAGGTCTGAACTTTGCAGTGAATGTTTTAATATTCATTTCGACCTGGCGTTGCTGCGAGTTGCGCTGTGCCCAAAGCACAAGGACGTGGCGACGTGACTTCGGAGAGATAACACAAGCGATACCTGCAACTTGGCACCAGTCGTAGCCAACGGCGCGACTATCTAAACCCACTACCTCTACTAGCAGACGGTTTTCACATAAACTATATTTATATGCACATACTTTTCCCTTGTGTAGTGATGTGTTCCCCCAGCATAAAGCAATGAATGAACTGTGTAATTACCACGGTTAGGATTTTAGGTGCAAATTTCATACGAAAAAAAGAAGACGAAGGGATTCTCTCTTTTTTTTAAAGTACGTTTCCTAAGGTGATAGAACGTCTTTGTAGGTGCTAAAGTTCTTTTCGACATTCACAGATAGGACAGGAGTAAATATAGTATTCACTGGGAATAGCAACTGTAAACGAGGTAAATTCCTCAACATCTGGATTCTTTATTAGCAATGACAAATGTTCCCTCATGGAAGCAAAAATATCCCACTGTTTTTCCTTTCCGAAGCCTCGTTATTCCAATGGTCACCATGACAAATATATGTAACCATTGATACAAAATAGTTTTTTTTCTGCAAATAATGTATTTTCTCCTGAAGCAGAGGTTGTTGCGTCTTGGGAGTTGCACCTGCGTCGACTGGATCCAAGAAAAACACGAACTCTTCAATCTTGTCAAAATTCTTCAATATTTGATTCGAAACAATACATAAATAGAATTTAACTCACACGTCATATCGCTTATAAATGAAATAAAATGCGCTCTAGAAAAGTTACAGTAAAGAGGAATAACGGACACTTGAGGAAAAAGGGATAAAGGTCCTCCCCCTAAAAGGGGGGAAAGGTGCTTAAAATACCTCCTTTCTTATCTGAAGATAAAATTTCACACTGCGGACAACTAATTTACCCTAAGAAAACAGGTGCTCATATAAAAATCCTCACCCTGGTAATTACTTCGCAACTACTATGAAATATAAAAAGATACACCGGAATCTTAAAATCGTGAAGCTCAGTAGCACAAATTCCTCGATTACGGGGGTTTGTTTTAAAATCTTGTTAATATCTCAAAACGTTCAATGTTAAAAGTACCTCTGTAACATGGCGTTTTATGCCCCGAAACCTGGATGGAATTTACTTCAAAAAAGCCTTTGTAGGACGAATATTTATAACGCACAATCTTCATATCACTAATTTAATTTTTATAAAACAAATGTTTATAGTACTAATGGCAAAAAAAAACAAATTGAAATAACTAACCTTCATAACACATGTTTATTTCATTCTGACTTCTGTGTCCCCAACCTTGCTTAAATTTGTTGATAATACGTTGAATATTTAAAAAAACTTAATATTTTTACAACTCCTCTCGATTTTCACATTATATTGGTTCGGTAGTACAATGAGTTAATGAATAAATGTATGATTATGTTTTGTTGGATTTTATGATTATTTAACCAGAAACTTTGTGATAATTTTAGAGTTTTTAGTGAAATTTACATTACTCGACTATACTTTCATGTATTTTTCATATTATCTCTTCGTGAACATTGCAAAAAATACTTAAGCGCACTACGCGGATATGACAAGCCAGTGTCTTATACATCCTCCATTGCATTTATTAACTTTGGAATACCAGCATTCATGATAAGAAACCATTACATGAAATATTAATTGAGGAGTTTTCAAACAGATTAATTTCCAACATATGTGATTTTTCAGTAAAGATAAAAACTGTAATTTAATCATTATTAACAAAAATAAGGAAATGTATTGTACATTTTGCCTTCTTTTATAAGAGCCTCAAAGAACAAAGTATTTTAACTCTAAAATAAGTATTGTTCTACAGGATTGGCGGTAATTTTTCATTTATCCAAGCACTACTAACGAATGAGAGGAAAAATATATTTTTTTAATGGAAATAGTTTTATTTGAACAGACTCAAATATCCGGGTAAACATATTTATTTTTATGTTTTGTTTCTGGAATTGTGAGTATTAACTTTGACGTTCCAAACGAATAATCTGTCACGATCTTGAGGTAAGATAGCAGCCTCAATGATAGCAGCACGTCGGAAAACAAGCACGTCCACAAGAATTGGCATCTTGACGGGAATGCCGGTCGATGTCGTGTGGGGTCAGGAAACCCGTGGCAGCGGGGAAGAATGGGTTTTGGAGGAACGACAGCACGACAAAGCTCGGCGCAAGAAGGAATTCGCGGTAAGCGACAGTGTCAATCCTGTGTCGTTGACTACCCTCAGCGTAGGAGCGTATTCGATATACGATGGTGCGACCGCGACAAAACATTACTCTTTTACTAGACACCTCTTTTTAAAATTTATTTCGACTTCAGATCTTATCTGCGATTTTACCTACTAAAGAAAAAATTGCACACGGTAATACGAAATTTCGCTAATATTTTATTTTTCTCCTCTCCCTCCCCTCAGTTTGTATGTGGAATTAATTATTAATATGAAAAAAGTTTCAAAAACTTATTAATTCCAACAGCGTGAAAATTAGCGAATTAATGTAGCATTGAAAATTTCGTCATTTTTCTGACATAACCTATGATTTAATTTGTCTCCACGAGTCTTACACTCCTGCAATAAAATATTATGTCATAATATTTTAATACCAGCTGTAATCACTTAATGGTAGAGTCTTTACTCCACACTAAGGAACTTCAGAACGGGAAATTATGAGTTTTATTCCGTTCTCGACCGACCAGACATGTGTCGATTGGGTACCTTATTTTTTCTGTCAATCTAACCTCACTTCATCCCAATACCATCGCACTAAAATATGTGATTAGATGGGAGAGCAAGCCTCAAAGTCTAAATCTCGCCACAATAGCAAGACATAAAATAAATGTTTTGGGTATAGTTTCAACGTTACTTTTCATCAATGATTCGAATTGCAGACCCCTTTAAAGATACACACAAAACTAACTCGTCCTATACTCGAGTTTCGGAAATTTCTTTCCCGTAGCATCGATTCAGTCCCTCAATCTTCAGGAGACATCGTCCCCACTGGAACCGGCGTCAGTCCTAAGCCGAGGGCGCCTCCCAAACCCTTTCTGTTCTGCCCTTCGACTCCCCCTGAGGCTCCGTGCACGCGATGCCAACTCCTTCGTCGTCGACGACGACGCCGACCCAACGGCGCCGACGCTCGTCTCCATCAGACACGAACATGACCCTCACTCCGTCACGACGGACTTTAATTACGAAAATAATGGACATTTAGGGGTTTCATTCACACGTACTGTCTGATTTATTACTCACATCAGAAAGAATAATGCACGTTTTTACCCACGAATGGAACGGGAACATTTTGTTTTAAACTTCGTATTAGTATTCGTATGAGATATGCTCTGGATACGAAATTTTGTTGTCCCCAAAAGCGAAATATTTTACTATCCATATAAAAACATTTAACTATACACAAGAAAGGTATTAGTTCAAATATATGCATCACATAATATATCTGGTTTCTTCTTTGTTTTCTTCTTTGGTTCACATTATATATCTGGCATATCTTTGGTTTCGCAAATTTACATTCGTTCTTTAATCAACCGATTCTCGTTTTAGGACCTAAGAGTGATATATATATATATA